>JAECMU010025617.1:0-11114 GCA_016106625.1 Dracogyra subfuscus | reverse complement strand
GTTCCATCTCAATAAAACTCGGTTACAACAATGTTTACTGTCCGTGCTTAATAAAATCAGTGTATAGTGTTCCATCTCAATAGAAATCAATTACAACAATGTTTACTGTCCGTGCTTAGTAAAATCAATCTATAGTGTTCCTTCTCAATAAAAATCGGTTACAACAATGTTTACTGTCCGTGCTTAGTAAAATCAATCTATAGTGTTCCTTCTCAATAAAAATCGGTTACAACAATGTTTACTGTCCGTGCTTAGTAAAATCAGTGTGTAGTGTTCCATCTCAATAGAAATGAGTTACAACAATGTTTACTTTCCATGCTTATTAAAATCAATCTATAGTGTTCCATCTCAATAAAACTCGGTTACAACAATGTTTACTGTCCGTGCTTAGTAAAATCAGTGTGTAGTGTTCCATCTGAATAGAAATCAGTTACAACAATGTTTACTGTCCGTGCTTAGTAAAATGAATGTATAGTGTTCCTTCTCAATAAAAATCGGTTACAACAATGTTTACTGTCCGTGCTTAGTAAAATCAGTGTGTAGTGTTCCATCTCAATAGAAATCAGTTACAACAATGTTTACTGTCTGTGCTTAGTAAAATCAGTGTGTAGTGTTCCATCTCAATAGAAATCAGTTACATCGGATATGAACCAAGTGGACCTTTTTCTATTTTGTTTTTGCACCACCAGAAACTCCATATGTATAAACCTGTATGTTTTAGTTCTGAAAGCGGACCATTTGCTTCAGCAGGGGGTTCGTCCAAACCACCCGAACCCCCCTAGCCTACACCCCTGGTCTGGTATGTTGTATTCCTTTTGACTCCCTACAATAAGAATACAAAACTATAACGCTTACTATTAATCGCCCAGGTAGCGATATTTGCAGGGTCTGGTATGTTGTATTCCCTTTGACTGCCCACACTAAGGATATAAAGTATAAAACTATTAATCCACTACGGTAGAGATGCAAAGTTAAAAGAGTTTGCTGGGTCTGGTATATAAAACTTACTATTAATCGCCCACGGTAGAGATGCAAAGTGGAAAGGGTTAGCCGGGTCTGGTATTTTGATTCCTATCAGACTGTCGACGAAGTCCATGCTGTCATAGTAACACTGGTCGTTCACCGTGTGGTTGTCATGGCGGTACAATCTGTCCTGAGTGCTCTTGCGCATCAACATCCTTCTCACCGCCCTCAGCTTATGCGTCCTCCCGAACAGAGCCTTGGCCAACAGCTTCTTCATACTGGGGTCGCCATCAGTTAAATTGTGCATTTTCTGGTACTGCTTCACGTCCGTCAAGTTCACCCTGCCCATTTCATCCTCCAGGATAAACAAGTCTCCTAGGAACTCTGGGTTCCGGAGAACCACCGGGATGAAGTCTAGAATAGCATTCAGCAGCAACTTGCCTGCGGTGCTGTTCTTTTTGCCTTGGCGTCTGATGGGTTCGCTGGCGTAGAAGAGCTTCTCCAGCTGTCCAAACAGCTTGGGGTGATCGACGAGGTAGGATGCCAAGTAAATAGCCTTGTCTCGAATAGGCAGCCGGTCTATCGTAATGGTTTTGTTACTGTTCATGTCTGCTTGGCCGTTTGCCGAGGAAACGCAAATGATGATGATCGCAAAGATATTTGTTAACAGAATGGTTCCCGCCATCATGTTATGTTTTAAATCCTCAACAACAACGCATCACTTTCCCTAACACAACTTGTTAATTCCAGTCTCTGTTAAAAAAATCAAGAAAACTAACAAACAGTATTTTTTTCTTCTTGCTATTTTCTGAACAATAATTTAAATTGCCTCTTTTGTTTATCGCAGCGATGGGATAAGTCTGTTAAACCATTTAATGTTCTTACTTTCTTGTTGACGTCCTCTTTAACTCTTGGTTTGTTGAAGAATAAATTAATATTCTTTTAGGTGCATATGAACGTTGTATTCTTCTTCTATATCATTTGAAGTGTCTCTACTACACCGAAGTCCTGTTTTCTCCACAGCAGTTATGAAACAAATCCAATGTCAAGGATCCACGGTTCGTATGTTGTTTTCACGTGTGCAAGAGCACTGTTGTATTTGGTATTATCAACAAATTATTTTATCGCGACATGATGACACAGCAAGCTAACTTGGGCATCACAAGGGAACTTTGTACATGGCGGGCGACCATGATGTCCCACAAATAGAACACAAGGCCGAGTATGAGAAAATATGCTTTGCTTTCAAAAATGATTAAACTGAGATATCACAAACTGACTACCAACTCTGTTACAGTACCATCCATGTCGCACTGTGTGATACACAGCCAAGCCCATTGCACGTGACGTGCCAGATAAGCACACTAACAGACAGACTGATAGGCACAAAGAAAGAAATGTTTTATTTAACGACGCACTCATCACATTTTATTTACGGTTACATTGCATCGAACATTTGGTTAAGGACCACACAAATATTGAGAGAGGAAACCCGCTGTTGCCACTTAATGGGCTACTCTTTTTTTTATTAGCAGCAAGGGATCTTTTATATGCCCCATCTCACAGACAGGATAGCTCATACCACGGCCTTTACTATACCAGTCGTGGAGCACTGGCTGGAACGAGAAATAGCCCAGTGGGCCCACCGACAGGGGATAGGCACAAAGATAGACGCATGGATATAGAGACAAACCAGATTTTTACTAGTTCCAGTTAGTGTACAGAATAACAATAATTACCGATATCTAAATTTAAAAGCGTACCCCAGCGATTTCATCTCAACATAAATTTTGTCTGTTGGTTTTGTTTTGTTTAACGATACCACTAGAGCACATTGGCTTATTAATCATCGGCTATTGGATATCGATTATTTAGTAATTGTGACGTATACCGTAGTCAGTCATACAGAGGAAACCCGCTACATGTTCCCAATTAATAGCAAAGGATCTTTTATATAAACCATCCCACAGATAGGATAGCATACACCACAGCCTTTGACATATCAGTCATGGTGCACTGGACTGGAGGAGAAAAACTCCAAACAGTCAACCAACGGCAATCACATCTAAGTAAGTGCCGTCTTACACTTACGCTAATGTTAATTGAAAGTGATTGAAACATCTTTCATCAAAAACTATGTCGGTTCTTTACATCAAGAGAGATATTATAAAATGTATTACCATAGTGGATGTTATTACAATAGCGGTTGAAAAAGGACTCCCATTTTCGAAGGAAGGCAGGCTGTGTTTTTACCTGAATTAAAAGTCCGAACCAAAATGTTAACAACTACAATAAACTGCTCTCCTACCTTTATTTTTCGTTAGATTTTTCCTACATTTTGTCTAGACAGAAATCGTAATATTTTTTTTAAATCCCATTGCAATGACACAGATTCGACATACTAGATGATAACTATGCCACCAATATCGACTTCGTTGAGATATAAAAAGCATGTACTTTTGTGCCGATTGCCATTTTGAGTTTTTATAGAATATTCTCTAAGAGGGGTGAAAGGATATGGCTTAATCTAAAAACGTCATAACGTGTTATGATATAAAATCAAACGTGATGACGTCATATTAATATTTGTAAAAATTATTATGTTTAAAGATACCACCAGAGAACATTGATGTTTTTTATGTTAATTATGTCACATACTTTGGAAGCTTTCACACCACCGAAGAATATTCCATGAAAAAGCAAAATGGAAGACGGCAGAAAACTGCATGTATTTCGTTCCATACGATCTCAACGAAGTCGATACTGGTGACACCGTTACAGTCTCATATATGGATTCATAATTAGTCCTTATTTAGTCATTAGAATAGTATGATGTTTGTATTTTGTTTATGCAAATGTGGAATGTTTATATGCAATAAAGTTTATCTTATCTTATCTTATCTTATCTTATCTTATCTTATGTGGACTTACAACTTGTTTCTGGACAACATTTTGAGGAAATGTAATGGTAATTAAAAGTAGGATAATAATTTATCGTAGTTGTTAACAATATGGTTCGGACTTTAAACTTAAATGCCCCAATCTGGATAAAATCCTTTATTCATATTAATATTGCTGTCAACCAGGATTCATCACGCATATACTACTAACTAATAATGTGTGTGTAGAATGACTGAAATACATTGTGAAAAGCGTCCAGACCAGCTCAATGCGCCCGAATCTCTGTCGTTTTAGCCGGATTGGAGTATTTGCTCCAACATGGGGACACTGCTCTCTGCACCACCGTTTCGTACGCTTGGCTGCTTAGTACAGGTCAGGTAGCACCATATTCGATGATTTGTGGAGATAGTAAGGCAGCTGACTACTTAATGGTGGTCTTAAAAGACGGATGGTTGTTTTATTTGTACTGTGTTGGGCCAATTAGGTGGTTTGATAGGATAGTATGGTGTTCTTAAAAGACGGATGGTTGTTTTATTTGTACAATATTGGGCCAATTAGGTGGTTTGATAGGATAGCATGGTGGTCTTAAAAGACAGATGGTTGTTTTATTTGTTCTGTGTTGGTCCATTTAGGTGGTTTGAGAGGATAGTGTGGTGGTCTTAAAAGACGAATGGTTGTTTAATTTGTACTGTGTTGGCCCATTTAAATGGTTTGGTTTGAGAGGATAGTATGGTGGTCTTAAAAGACGGATAGTTGTTTTATTTGTACTGTGTTGAGCCATTTAGGTGGTCTGCATAATAAGGAGATGGCCTATCATGACAACAGTTGGATGGGACGGCTATCGAATATAAACACCACTATCACGATTTATCTGAAAAATATTTTTACACTGTAGGAGCTAAATATAGATTAATAAGGTAAGCCGTCAAAATATGACATGAAGCAAGATTCCTGAGTGGATAACAGTTTATCTTGAACCACAACACGGCAGATGAAGATTGTCCTCGTGACAGTCCTAACCAGCTGTGTTGTGACCGAGAGAACAGGAATGTTTACCAACACACATTGTGTTATCAGCAGCGATCAGGTGTCGAACACATGGTACCGTCGTAATGACGTTTTGTCTAGAGCAGTACAAATTTATCCCGTTATCGACATACTGTACAGCCTTCTAAAAACACAATATTTTCTGTTTTCTAAGGACAGAAAAGCACACTGCGGCGTTTAAACATCCTGCTCTATCCTATAACGTACCCATAATATCCATGTTATAAACCCATTTGATATTTACCTATATTAACTCGGTTTATAATGTTTTGCTGTCGATGAGTCATTTGTTTACTTGAGCGTAACATAGCAAAATAGATACTTTGAAAGATGACAGTTTTACAACATTACATAATCCCATTGTGTCATTTAAACTAACACTACTGGTAAAACGCCAAAGAGGATGTAAAGATATGTATGATCTAATAAACTTCAAACCAGTAATGTGAAAATCACAAACTAATACACGAATCAAGGATTTATTGTTACACCAAGTGATTGGGAATAGAACTATTTGCTATCTTTTCAATGCGTGAATGATTCAGCCTTATTATGGTTTTGATGGGATTTAGTTAAAGTGCGTGACGTCATATTACTCATAAGACAACTTCAGAACTCTGGTTTACTAAAAATCGAATCTTACAAGTGTTATAGGATTTGCTATTCGTGTTTTATTTAATATGTGAAATATCAACTTCGTCAAATTAATCGGTATCTGTCTCGGTAGAGCCTCCACAAATACCGATTAACATAGACTCGGTTGATCATTTTCATATTAAAACAACACTCGTGACAGATCCTCTATTCACCATTTGTAGCAGGTACGGCGGAAGCAAGTAAATATTAGTGGTGGTAGGCGGGTGGGTGGCGTTGGGGAGGGAGATCGCAAAGTTTCTAGTGGGTATGGGGATAAGCTCCCCTGTAAACGTTTGAAAAGTGGATGTTCTGAAAAGCAATTTCCTGCATTCTACCAATAAAATTAATCTCTGCCTTATGATTACTACCAATAATATTTTTGATTTAGAATTATCGTTAGGGGCTAGAGCGCCCGGATACGTGTATGGTACGTGTACGTACTTACTGTTTTACCCCAGTAACTAAAAGAATGCGCAAAGCACACTTAGCATACACGTAAAATGTTTACTTGTTTGAAGGACATTTTATTGGTATGAGAGTCCCATCAATGGTACCAACCACATTGGGAAATTGCGCTATGTCATAAAATCCTTGTTTAACGCTTCTCAAGTCGTTCTGTGATGTAAGTTTTATGTATTTGTTGATGTTGTTGCACAATGCCTTCGAAACTGAATGAATCCTGCGAGATATCGACATCCCATATACATCGGTTTTCACTGCTTGAAAGGAACCGTTTGCAAAATACCTCAGCGTCACCATCACTTGCAATGACACCGATAGAGAATGTAGGTCATTGTTTAGAACATCGCAAAGTTCAAAAATACTTTGTCTGTCCAACCTGTATTTCCTTATAATTTCTTCCCATATTAAAATGAAGATCGGGTTAAAAATATTTACATTCCACGAGGAAGGTGTGAATCTGTTAAGGTTTTACGAGTGTGCTACACCACCTTCGAAACCGACGTAAGTACGTGCACGTTAAGTTACTGGCTTAAATCGTTAATGAGTGATCAACGTCTGACGTAAGTGTTACGAGTGCTTTGAGTTACAGGGCCCTGCTTTGCCGTGCCTGTGTAGCTCTGATTACTATACAACTAGTATGTCCCGCGGGGTTTTAACAAGGGATGGGTGTTCACCGGCAAATGCTGTCTTTATGGAATATAATTAGCTATTATTCCGTAGGAGTAGTCGAAACGCTCTAGGTGGGAGCCGGTACCGGGCTGCGAACCCAATACCTAGCCTTATGCCCGATGGCTTAACGACGACACGATCGAGTCCTGTCATTTGGACACCTAATAGCCGCAAACTGACCAGTGTGTTGAGGTACATGCACCACTGAATCAACCTCCCTCTCCAGTAGATCAACCTCAACCTCCGTGCTGCACAGACAGGTCATTCATCTCATTTAGGCAACACACCACCATTTGTCATGTCGTTCCTGGTTGTAGCAGCTTAATACAGTCCGATATAGGAAATAGTTCTTCATATAACAATACCCCAAAATGCTATGCTTTTTTTAATCTTTCTTTGGTGATTACACGTTATTTGTTATATGTAGTACTAACTGATAACAACTGTGCAAATAATATAATAGCAACACGAGGCGGTGCTCAGGCATGGGGGCTGTTAACTGAAAACAGTTGTGATCGACCTTTTTTAACCTTTTTTTACACGATACTTGTCAGTTTAGAGTACTCCCTAAAATGAGTAGTCACATGACCCTGTAGATAGTGTTGCATTTTTCACAAAATATATTATGACATAGAAATTGTATTGAACTGCATGGAGTAATTAATGATGGCGTGGAACCTTTAATTTCAATGATTTCACAATACTGTATTGTGAACGATAAGAATTGTGTCTCGTGTCTAAAATAGGATGTTGTCATTTTAGCTGTAACATGGATAGGTATGATACAAACAAATTTCTATATTTAATTACATATCCCTTTAGTCTTATTATAAGACCATGCATATAGTATTGATATATTTTACAGAGCATGTGTGTAATACACAATCTCGCATGCGAAGTTCACGTGCTCACTCGCTCAACTTTCTATCAATTCCTCTAACATTCCAGACAAAATAAATTGTGCCTGATGTTTGTTTGTTTGTTTGTTTAACGACGCACTCAACACATTACAATTACGGTTATATCGGCGTCGGACATATGGTTATGTCGAGAAAAAACCCAGTGGTTAGCTGACGGGGATCGATCCTAGACCGACCGCGCATCAGGCGGGCACTGTACCACTGGGCTATGCTGCCCGATAAATTGTGCCTGAATGCCTAATTGAATATAGGTACGTTAATATGGTACCCTATGGTGTCCTAAACTCGTGAAATAACCAGCCAGTGCACCATGACCGGTATATTAAAGGCCGTGGTATGTGCTGTCATGTCTGTAGGATGGTGCATGTATAAAAGATTCCAGGCTATTGATGGAAAAATGTAGCCTAAGATTATATGTCAAAATTACTAAATGTTTTACTTCTAATAGCCGGCGATTAATAAATAAATATGCTCCAGTGGTGTCGTTAAACAAACGAAAATTTTAAACTTTAATGTGTTGGTATCATAACTATCCATGACATTGAAATAACAACGTCTCACAAACTACGGGCTCTGTTTGTACAATATATATTCAAGACACTAGATTCAGTTCTGATCATCCACATTATGTAGGATACAATAAAAAAAAACATTGGTCAACTTACTTTTGATAGCCCAAGGTAGTGTGGCGAATTTAAAAGGGTTTGATGGGTCAGGAATCTTGACGCCCACCAAGCTGTCCATGAAGTCCATGGTGTCGTGGTAGCACTGGTCGTTCACCGAGACGTTGTCGTGGCGCACCAGCCTGTCCTGGAAACTCTTCCGCATCAACATCCTCCTCACCGCCCTCAGTTTCTGCGCCCTTGCGAACATCGCCTTGGCATACAGCTGCTTCACCCGGGGGTCGCTGCTGCTGAGGTTATTCGCCTTCTGGTACATCATAACATCGGTTAGATTCACTCGGTTCATCTCGTCCTCAAGAATGGCCAGGTCTGCCAAGAAGTCGGGACTCTGAAGTAGCAGTGGCAAGTAGTCCAGAGCCGCGTTCACCAGCAACTTGCCTCCAGGACCTTTACCGCCTTGTTCCCTGATGGGCTGGCTCGCGTAAAAGATCTTCTCCAACTGGCCAAATAAGACAGGGTGCTTCATGAGGTAGTCCGCCAGGTAGATAGCTTTGTCTCTGATAGGTAACTTGTCTATTGTCAAGCTGTTGTTCAAGTCCGCCTGACCATTCACCAAGACGAAGCAGACGGCGGCGACAATGGCTGGAATCACTATCTTGCTCATTGTGGAATACTGTCCACTTCCAACCGAAGAATCCAATCGACAGTTCTTTCGTTTATGGTAGAAACGAAAACTGGACCTTTTTTTTTTTTTTTTTTTTAAAGAAAAAGAAAAAGATCATAGTTTCGTAACTCGATCATCATATCAAAATTTCAAAGCAGTTTTTATATTTACCTCCGTGAAACTTTTCATATAAAAAAAAACAAAAAACAAAAAAACACGCAGAAGAAGCAAACAAAAGCTCTACAACTATATTATATGTACAGTGTACATAATATGTTATGATATGTGTACACTGGTGTTTTTAAATCTTAAATTCAGAATATTCAACAGTATAAACTCTCTCTTGTAAGATTTCTGTCCTTTTTTTAAAAATGAAATATTTTTGCGGTAGTAAATGGAGATTATCGTTAATATATAAGATTTATTTAATTTGATTAGCTCTATGTTTTAGTAATTTAATCGTCAAATCCATTTTCTTCAATTATTCTTTTCATTAATGAAATTTTCTACTCAGAAACTAAAAGGAAAAAGAAACAAATATAACAAAAATACAGGTTACCTTTGCCGTACTGTTCGTTTTCTTCCTTATGTTTTTAATGTGACACACATTTAACATCAAGTTAAGATCGTAAGGATAATTTCACGCTGACAGGTGGTAACAGGAAAGTTATTCTCCAGATCGGTGTATTACAACGACTTCACTCTTTACGGCTGACTCATTGTGGAGCTTGTGGAACTGTCGTCTGCCCGGCTTGTATTGGCGGGTGTGGCTGCCGGTCCAGCTCTTAAAAAAGATCCGTCTCTAGGATTGCACTGCGCTGACGTTCCAAGATAACGCCGGTTTGTAGAGTGGACTTTGATCCCTACCAACGCAAAATAGCTCTGCGTGCCAAAATACTGACCGTTGTCACCAACGTACGCACTAATTTATATTCATTGAAACGAAGGGAATGACTTTGGAATAACACCGGAACACCCGATGTAATCAAGACTGTTAAGGGTGGATTGGTTTTTTCGTGGCCATCATAGCACATTGTTTAATCGGATTTCTAGATTTAGGAAATTCCATGTAGATAATGTGAAACAAAAAAGAAGACGAAATGCTCCATAAGTTATTAAACGTATTTTGTTTATTATCGGCGAAGAGTCTTGTTGTATTTAGACGTATATGTGACAATCAGCATCGAATCTTTGAAATATATTTAGGATACTTCGACACAGAGATGCATTAATATGGATATACTTTCTGGGTGATCCTAAAACAGAAAATGTGGCCGTAATAAACATTGTTTAAGCCAACATATATATTGTAACCAATGGTTAGCAGTTAGGAAACATTGATTGGGCCATACACTAATCCAATTTAGCAACAGGGGAAGCTTGAACCTATAATTTGTCATGGTCCCGTATACTGATCGAGCTATTTAAAGGCACATTGTCACAGACCACTGACCTATTACATTAAGTATTACTTAAAAGAAATATATATGTGATTTGTCCCTAAATGTACTTTATTCAACCATCTACGTAATTACAATACTCCACTTATTAATGATATTTTGTACAAATAATTGAATTATGGCAATGGTTCATAATTCAAAACCTAACATTTTTGAGAGGGTTGACATGGATTTCATTCCATGATTGTGTAATTAAGTGATGCAATAGCTAGATTTGGTCTGTAAAAATTAATGTAATTTTGATTTATTATTAATTTTTAGAGAAATAAGGCCCTTAAATCTGTGACAGTATGCCTTTAAGTATATCATGTGCTCCAAATGTATTTAACGTCATCCGTTACTTTTAAACCACCATGCAAAGGAAATATCGGAACAATTTCGTATGTCTGATTTTCACAGAAACTCTGCTAATATGCAAATAGCTGATGATTAATTAATCAATGTGCCCTAGCGGTGTCGTTAAACACAATAAACTTTAACTTTAACACCGGTTTACGAAATCTGAATGACAAAACTGTTAACCGCGATGAAGACCGTATCTCCGCACAATACAGAGTCCAATGGTTATTTGGCGAAATAGTGGTTGAGTCCATTGATCTCTATCTAGTGCATGACGAAATAGTGGTGGAGTCCATTGCTCTATTGCTCTCTATCTGGTGCATGTCGAAATAGTGGTGGAGTCCATTGATCTCTATCTGGTGCATGTCGAAATAGTGGTGGAGTCCATTGATCTCTATCTAGTGCATGTCGAAATAGTGGTGGAGTCCAT
>JAECMU010025603.1:2125-13489 GCA_016106625.1 Dracogyra subfuscus | reverse complement strand
GTGTGCATTTAATTTGAATATTGCAAATGCTACAGTAGTAGGCGACTAATACAATAAAAATCGAAAGAAAGACAAATATGTTAACCCTCCCCACCCCAATTTTTTTTTTTTTTTTTAAACAACAACAAACAAACAATACTACCAAAATATAAGATGTGCTTGGTTACTTAGTGTTTGTCACAGTAATATTTGGCCGGTTATGTCATCAACTAAGTCTTGGTGTCACTTTAGATCTAATCTGTTCTTATTTTGATTCTGTCCCAGAAGTTAATCAAATAGGATTCCTTTCTACCATAATGTTGAATAACAATTGTTAAATAATAGGTCTACTAGATAATTATAGCGTATCTAATCCATTCCAATAAACCGAAGACTTCTCGATTTTAAAAATGCATGCAGTGTTGAGCTACATTTAGAAAGAACACGCCGAAAGCCACAAAAGCCGAGTCTGGCGCTGTCAAAATATAGAGCATGTTCTGTCTTCTGCTGCCAGATCTGTAGTTCGCGCCAATACAGACGCGGTGTGTTTTGTTACATTCGATTCAGTTTCAGTGTCTTTCTTTTTCAACTGGTACCTTACTCGCCAGACCCTAAAATAGATTGTCGCCTAACGGATTACCTTTGAAAAATTCTGAGTGGCCCTTAGCTAATCGTGCGACTGCCAATTTTCAACCCTGAAGTTTGGCTAAATCAATAGCAATAGTTTGGCTAATTCAATGTGGTGTTTGTATACCACTTGACCTTTAATGTGCTCACCTCACACTTTTCAAAGCTCACCTCCACTAAAATATGACCCAACACATCATCCATACATGGAAAAACCATGGCGGTCGCTTTGACTCTCAAGTAGAACGAAATCCTATTTTAAGCCACTTTTTAGATTTTGCCTCCATATATAGCATGACAAAACATCTGGAATTATTGCTGGTTGTTCGCTTAAATTATATCTTGATGATGGGAGATTTTTTTTCCAATTTAATACTAAAGTGGTGTTGGAAATAGAATAAAGATTATTTTGGCATGCAACCGCAGATTTTCATTGATTTAGGGGTATTTTCAGTGGTGGTTTTGGTAGGTGTACGTTTGGCAAAATGCTGCTTTGTTAATTAGCAATCCGTGGTGGACTTTGAGTGGTATATATTTCCCCATATTAGGTAAACAAAGGATTCAAGACTATGTAAGGTGATGAATCAGGGCCCCCCAACCCTGACATCTCCTATGTTTCTGGGGATAATAAAAATATATTTAAACGCAAAAAAAGAAAAAAAGAATAAAGATTATTTTCGTCGATAATTTCTTTCTTTCATGTTAAACTGAGAAGTAAATATGTTTTAAATATCTATTTAATGATACTCTACCTAATTTAGCAATTACTTGTTTGGGCTTTCATTGATAAAATTCAAAGAAAGATGTTATTTTCATTGCTTTTGCAATACGCGAGGGACTCGGAGTGTGTGATCTATTATACCGATATTAAAGGTGCCATCTCAATGTTGCATAATGACAGCTATTGCAAATAAAAAATGTGTATTTCATTTTGCTTTAAAATTTAAAGAGACACCTATATGCCCACAAATGCTCATAATGAAATAGTTTTATCTATATTATTTTTGTTGGAGAATCATTATCACAAACAGATGCTCACATGATATAGCACCTTTAAGTGGTTGCAAGATTGTGTGAATTTCCAATGTACTTATATTGAATTTAACTTCCAGTTTTAAATTAAAAGTTTGTTTATGGATAAATGAAACTGACACATGTCGATCAATTTTTTTTTATAATGTGTTCCAATAAAGTTTGCAAATCACCTCTTTACTAACATCTTTCTTTGAATTTCAAGAGTAAACATAACCTTGAACATCAAGTAAATGCTAAATTAGATATTTATCAGTTTAATATGAATAAAATAATCAATGGAACTCATTTTAATTCTATTTCGAACTATTTATAAACATGGACATGTTTTGACCGAAGTAAGGGTGTGTTTTGACCTAATTACAGTGGCATTCTGCACGTTTCCATACTCAATACAATGATTATAGTTGTATATTGTTCAACATTACAAATTACAAGAATTTACTTACTAAATAAAACAAATCCTGTCATATATCTCGTTAATAGTAAACATGGCTCAATTCAGTGGTCTGCTAAACATTGCGACAAGCTATGAACTACCTGCTATTTGGGATACTGCTACTGGCAATGGGTTCTATTATCAAATCATTTTTAATAATCTGCAGTTTTTTCAAGTCGAGGTCTGTACGACACCATAAAACTAACATAAATAGGTCCACAAATATATCAAATATATATTTTTTTTTTTTCAATAATATTTTTATTCAACCTTCTGAACAATGATGTGGAATCATTGATCCTCAAAATGCAAAGAAAATACTACAAAAAGTTCACATAATTTAGGAAATGTCCCAAATTTATATTATTATTTATACTTAAAACATTTTTTTTTTTTACAAAAGTATTGAATTGCCTATGACAAAGACTTTCAAACAGAACCTCAGTCATAGAAATCTAACATCATCATGTAAGTATTGAATAATGTAGTAAAAAAGGAGACTTTTCCCCCAATAAATAGTTTCAGATGTTCATTTAAAACATGTCATACTTGTATATATATATATTTCAATCAGGATCTACATAAACACATAGGATATAAACATTAAAGTACAAATACTGGAAAAACAATGAAATATGAACATGGAAGTAGAAATAGTGAAAATGACAATGCAATGAATTTGAAAAATGAAGCACAAATCACATGGCATATCTGTTTAGTTATGAATGCATTCAGGCCCCGTCCTGAAGATGAAATAAGCAAATTATGCTTAACACTCCAACATTCATCAATTTAACATTTTGATTAAAACCAATATTATTACAATTAACACATCCAAGATGACACACATTACGTACAGATATATACAAGCTAGGTTTTATAAACATAATTTTATAAACCTTACCATTAACATTACACCTATCCCCTACAAGAAGCAAAATGTGGATAATTATTAAAATTATCAAACACAAAATGAGAATTAGTAGTATTTGTAATCTATGTACTTGGTTGAAAAAAGAGATACATACTCATTTAAAAATAAATGCTGAAATGATGTTTAAAAAGCTATTTAGCTATTATGTAGCATTTTCAGGTTTACTTTAGCTACATGAAGGTATGTTTCCAGCATTAAAGATAGAATCTGTCTAATTATTCTGTAGTAGATGTACATATATATAAACATTCTCAATCTTTAAACATAAACCCCCAATACAATCCATGATGCACCACTGACATTAACTTACAACAATTCAGAAAGTAATAACAAAAAAGCTAATGTTAATCAAACAATTTAATACACCTGCCAACTTTGATCTATTATGACCAGCAGACATGTCACTTTTAGAAACTCAAACTGGACACAGGACAGTCTCAAGAAGGATACAACTGGCAAGTTTGACACTACATTCTTAAAATTTAAGTTATCATTTTAATGTGACAAAAACCCAACAAATATTTCTTTAAAATAAATTGGTCCCCATTAGAAAACCCAATTAACTGGTACTGAAGAAAAATAGTAATCTTATATGGGTACCCAAACCTGTTTCATTCTCACCTGTCCTACACTATTTGGTTTAGTTCATACATGACAAACACTTCTGGGTTGACTGCTCATCTTGTAATAATAATAGCTTCCATTATTATCATTATTATAAAAAATAAAAATAAATTATTTTACCACAATTTTCCAATATAATCCCATTGTGTGTATATGTACGTTATTGCTGGAAGAAAATATTTGTTAATTTGTTTCAATACACATTTTTAACTTCAGTTAATTTTCATCAGGTCCTGGTGGCTGAGGGTTAAGTTTGTAGACTAGCTGTCAAATGCCATGCAAATCGATGCAGTAGGTTGAAATTCTACCTTAATGTTTTTAAATATTTATAAAAAGAACAAAACAAATATTCCCTTAGTATTTTTTATACAAGATGTTCACCTGCTTTTGAAAAAAACAAGCAAGTTACTGTGCCTAAAAATAACACTTTTAGCATGTCACTTTTCTGTAACAATGTTATGATTAAGACAACAATTTCACAGAATTAAATGTCTCACCTACTGATAGCTGCATCTATAAGATATTCATCTAAAAAGAACTATATTAATTTGTAATTCTTTTCACATGCATTGTGATAACCATCACTAGAAACAATTATTAAACAAGTTTTATCGATCTTCGACTTGGTTTGTGAGAAATGGAGTTCAACACAAAACTTTACCATTTACCTAAATGCAAATGTATTTTAATTAAAAATATTCAATAAATTAATTTTTAATTATTTTCACACGCACTGTGGTAACACTCAAAAGTCCAACTATAAACCATGTTTCATTGACTTAGAACTTATAGGTTATGAAAAACTGATGTAACAACTCTTTAACGTTAAACTTTAATGCTGTCACCACTGTCGGAAAAAGTAATACCGGGTACGTATAGATATCTCGCCTTTTTACTTCTAAAATGAGAGAAAATAAGAGTAATATACTTCTGGGGGTGATGCATAAACAAAAAAAAATCCCAGTTTCAGTTGAATAGCAGTATAACTAGAGGACACAAAACATAGAAAAGTTACACAAGATCAATTTTCACTATAATACTGTTAAAATGAAAAGGTATTGAACTAAATATTATAAAATTATATACCATTGAAAAAAATATTCAATATCTACTGTAAGCACTAAACAATTATGTTCGACTGGCCTACCATTATTCTTTCCTACCACAGTGCATTGTCTTTTTCCCCCAGGATGAAATGTATATGCAACTCCCTACTTTTGATCCAACTTTTTTTGACATTTCAAAATTTCCATTTTAATTTCCCCATTACAGCACTATAGTCTATTCAAAATGGGATTTGCTTTCAGAGTATGTTTCTGGCAGTATAGTTGTGCAGACAAGTTCAGGTTAAGTAGACAACCAACAATAGGGAAATGTTTGGGTGTAAAAATAACTCTAAAAGAAGTGAGGAATGTTTTTCAGAAAAAAAGATCACTTAATAAAGAAAATGTTGGTCCATTTGGCCACTGTATAATAGACACAGCATCTCAATGGTATAAAATTGTTTTTACATTAAAGTGCCAGGCAGAGTTTACAGGGAAACTATTAACAACATAATAAACAGCTTTTGTGCAAATTTTCAATGTTCTGTGGTGCATACTTTTTCCACATTCATCTTTAAAAAATGGCACTTTTTTTATTAATCAAGTTCAGCTAGTAAACATTTTGCTAATGTTCGCGAACTATTTGGTTTCTGATGTGGTCATTTGGTTTACCTTGAAGACCACAGACCAGTCGAGTGGAGATTTTCTGCTCGTTTCATATTAATTTGAATGCCTATATTTAAAGCCAGTGAAGTAGTTTGTGGATGTTAGCATTATAGCATTGCTCATTGTCACTGAACACATGGCTAATATATATTTATAGTCTGGGCATGTATTATGGAGCTGTATTATAGAGCAATATTGTTTTCAAAGTGCCACCTTTAAATAACAAATGTGCACGTTATAAAACAAAAAGCCACAACATCATATGCAGCAGTTACCATTGACGGAAGTATTTTTTATTAAAAAGTATTTAACAATTAACAATACCGTGTAATTAGAAGTACTGTTTTTTATTCCATAAGGCACTTTTTCCCCCATACCGAAACATCTCACATCTACAAATTTTTACACTCAATTTTATTCACTTGCTGCACAAGACATTGTAATCTGCTAATAGTTAAATAAACATAAGGTAATTAATGCTACTTTATCTATTTCTATAGAAGGCTTAACTAGTCACTACTCCTTATAATGGGTCAGGACAAAATTACTTTTATATTACATCTATTCAAAATAAAATGAGTTGTGGATAATTGTTTAATGATAGTAATAGTAATCAGCCACCAAGATACCTTGAAGGGTTATCCAGTTCACTCCACCCTATCAATATACAAATAATAACAATGTTCCTACTGGGCTATAGATATGGTATACTTGACAAATGTGTTATTGGGGGGAGGAGGGGGGGGTGTATTATTAATATGGAATTTATGGACCACCATGTATCGTTTTCACTTGTTTTGACATGTTGGTCATTCAGATAAAGCATATAGATTGAGAGAATATAGAAGGGGTGGATTTTAAAAAGATTTACTAAACAAAATTTAATGTGACAATTTTTTTTTATTCCAATGTGGCAATTTTTGTTCTTGAACACTACATGTGTCGTGACTTGTATTTAAATTAATAATTTAAAGAAGATGCATTTTTCAAATAAGTATGAACAGTCACCAAGTTCAATCATTTGTGGAAGACCAACACTCTTTACCTCAGTCTATGACTCAAAGATTAAAAAATAGTTTGGCAAACTACAGGATATCTGTGGAAGCAAATCCATACCCTGCACCCTCCCCGCACCCAAAAATTAAACACAACCCCAACCCAACAACAAACAACAAACAAAAAACAACCTAATTCATTAGATATTAACTCAATTACATGTAACTTTCTATTTACATATTAAAACCATTCACAATACCTTTTTAATGTAAAGTAAATGAAAACAACTCCTTTAATAGTTTACTACAACATAAAAACAATCAACATTAAGATGCTGTAGATTTGTTCATGCTTATTATTGCACAAAAATAGGTCATTAGTCATACTGAAATCACATCAATGTGGATGTTGTTCACTAATGCTCACTAAAGAAAACCCACACACTTATGTAAATCATAGTGGAATTGTTATGCACTTTCAACATTATGCTCTAAATAATTTTAGGCGTTTTTTTTAACCATTTAAATAAAAAGTATTTAATACTGTCAGCTGCGGATATCAGTTAACCTAATTTTCTCGATACCTGTGATGTCACACTATTGTTATAGGTGTAGATTATTTGTTAAGAATCAACGTCTAGAGAAAAAATGCAATTAAATTTTTTTATCCATTCAGATCTGGGATTCAAACCCACTACTAAGAAAACGTGTAAACTGCAAACATTGTACGCTGTTCAAATTCATGTTTGGTGCAAAAGGACTCAATTTTTTTGGGTTATTAGTTTTATTAATATTCCTAAACACTTTGACAAATATTTTCCTTAAAAAAAGATGAAACAGAAGTTAATTTAATAGTCACGTAATGAAAAAAATAAAAGTGAATTAAGTTGGAGAATGCACTCGGAAATGCAGATTCATGCTTGCGACTTATTTTTCATGAATCTACACCTTGTACATTCTACATTACTTACATGAATCAGTGTGGAATAGAAATTAAAATACAAACATGTGAGGATGTAAGAGACGTATTAATTTCAACATATAACCAATATAACCTAAACAAGATAGTGCAGTTTTGTTTCACTTATAAAAGTCAACTACAGAGGTCAGCTTAGCAAAGAACAATTTTTTTTTTTAAGAAGTTCACTACTCTCTGTTCCTAAATGGGTTTTAGGAAACTAATTCCGATATCAACCAGAATGTTTCAGCACTTAATTCATTTTACATTTGTTTTAGTAGTTTTATATTAACTGTTCATCGACATAAGATATCCTCTGCATTCAACTGGAACAAATTGCACCTTGAAACCACACTTGTGTAACAACAGTTTTAATGTCACATTTATAACATTATATGCTGCACACACACCAAAAATGACAATCAAATTGTGTATTTCAGACTACCTTTAAAACAGTGATGAATGGCATTTTCATATCCAGAAAATATTTAAAAAACAATTTGAAATATTGGCCCTCTAGAAGCTAACCTGACACAATGCCATTCCATTGTGGGAAAAAATGGATACAATCCCCATAATGATTATTTTTGGGCAACATGTTTAACATTGTTATGCATCTACTTATGTATAAGTACAATACTATTACATTATTAATCAACGATGTGCTTGCTATTAAATTCGTCATCTAACCAGGACTGAATTATCAGTTAAAAGTTCGTTTTGTTTAACGATACCACGAAGCACATCAATTCATTAATCAGTGGCTCTGGGATAGGTCCACCACCGTGGGTTGATCCTACATTGTAAGCACCTCAGGCTGGATCCTGCTCTTTGAGTTATCAGTGAATACAATCAAGAAAACAAAGAAAGCCTGTGTAGAAAGCCAGGGATGATGACACTAAAACTGTGGCATGTTGGTCACCCCGTTTATCCTGCAGACAATATTGTTTCTTGAATGCTGTACTTGAAAAGTGTCACACCTGATAGTCTTGAGCTACTTGTCAACACTACTTAATCATAGGAGTATTTCAAAGCATACAGCTACCACCATGTCCGACTAAAGTGTTCCACCGTTGCGGATGCATTATTTGCTACCCCAATGTTTACTGTGCTAATCTCTGGTGTCTGGTCACAATGTGACCTGTGTGGCCAACCTCCAGCCAAGCAAGTATACAACCACACTTCACAGCTCCAGACTTGGCTCACAAATCTCTGCTCTCCCATACAAAATTGGAAGAGATCTGTGGAGGATACCCTGGTCAGTACTGGAATCTTTATTACACAGAGATGATTTTGTCAAGCTGTATTTACTCATCCAAATTATGCTCAATATATCAATAAATATTTGTTACTCAATATGTGGTTCTAATTTTTTTTTTTAAATTGTCACACAATATACATTTCAATCCACTCAGATTTAATTAAGGTGATTTTGTCCAAAGGGGGATTCTTTCTACAGCAGATTTTGTTGGATTTGTTGCAGAACAATTTTAACCATGGAGATGCCATTCAAAATTTTATTCACAAATTTTTCTATTAATATCAATATATGGAACAATATACCAATATATTCCTCAGTTATAAATTAAATTAAAAAAGAAGAGATGTAGCAGTCCCTGCTATTTTCATAACCCCAAAACAAATACTACATTGATGACTGATTAGGAATCTCAACAATGACAAATTCATATGCTCTACTGAAAACCCACACTGGGCCTGTGGCCATTAATATTGAAGATTATAAATATTTTCTATTCCCCCTCCCACCTATTTATGGTTGAGTTTTGCTCTCACATTATTTTATAAACACATTAATTTCATGTTTTACCGTTAACATTAACTTATTCAAGACACCAGATCAGTTGTAAAATTATGGAAATTGATTTTCTTGGTTTAAGGGTTTGGATTCACAAGTCACATTAAAATGATTAATTGATGAATACAAACTAGTTATACATTGGTCTGTTTAAACAATGCTTTACATTCAACTGACAACCCTTAGCAGCACCATATGCAATAATTTACTTTAATATGTCATGTATGATGAAATGTATTTAAATACAGGCTATGAAAACAACAATGAAATGAAAATTCATAAAACTGGTTATGATATACAAAGGGTCAAAATGGTCAATGTTATAATTCTTTTAACTTCGACAGTCAAATAATCATGCATGTAAATGAATAACAGCAATGTTTATTTGCATCTGAGCTGATGGCACATTTTATTAATGTAGATACAAACATGGATGGACAGCACCGTGCAGTGAATAGTTCTAAGAATGTACATATATATGGATGAGACAAAGCAGTATTAAAACATGATTGAAGTTCTACGTAGATGTGCATGAGGCAGTGTATGGCAGCTACCAACCACGGATATGCAGGGGCCTGATAGTCCAATTTAATGGTCATGTAGAATTTCCCACAAACAGTTAGCAAGGGCTGTTGACGACTCAGTGGCACTCATTGCTTGATAGTTTAAGTGGTTTTCTCTCTTTTTGATCAAGCTGCAATAATAATAATATCATCATAATAATGATAATAATAATAATAATAATATTATTATTAAGATACCAATTTAATAAACAAAGTGAAAATTAAATGATAGCAAACCTCATCACCTATTGCATACAGATGGAATTTGCATGAGAAAGTGCATATACTGCTGCTTTATCGGTAGGAGTAACCTATGTTGAGGCAACTGTCTGTCTGTGTATCTCATTCTCTAATAACATAGGAAGATTTAAAATAAAAAAACCTCACCCTAAAACTTAAGATTTAAAATAGGCTGAGGTGTGATTTAAACAAATATTCCAGCGGGCAGCGTGGCCCAGTGGTACAGTGTCCGCCTGATGCGCGGTCGGTCTAGGATCGATCCTCGTCAGCTGACCACTGGGGTTTTTTCTCGACATAACCATATGTCCGACGCCGATATAACCGTAATTAAAATGTGTTGAGTGCGTCGTTAAACAAGCCAAAAAAAAAATAAAAAAAAATAAAAAAATATTCCATTCCTTTCCATCCATCTCTTTCTTTCAACCAAATGTTGTGCGTTAGACACCAAACAGCCATAGTTTTTAAAGTGTGTTGATGCGTCATTAAACAAATACATTATTTCTTTTCTAAAATACATGCAAATCAAGAGTTAGTATCATTAGTGAATGATTTGCAAATTGGAAATATCTATGGCCATGTTACTTGCTCACACAAATTCAAGATCTATAATCTCATGGATATTTGTTGGGTGCAACAGCCTGGGTATACATAACATTCTATGATCACAAAATATGGCTATTTCCAATTTGATTCTGCAACCAACAAAAATGAGAATATGAAAATCATCAAGATGGTATTGTCAATTTAGTAAATTATAACAATAACAATAATTAATAGCCAGACTTTGGAACAAGAATATAAAGCAGTTATCACTGTACTGTTTAGATGGGTTTAACTGAATAACGTAAAGTAGTTCTACGGGTATATAATAGTACATAATTAATAAAGGACACCAGTAACATTATTTCAACATTTACCGACAGGTACATTTTCATTTATAATTGACATGGTCATTTTTTGACAGACACCACCAATTTTTTTACTTCCTAGTCCCAGGCCTGCACTCAAAATTCTGTTTTAATAATATGCCTTTAGTTAATAATTAAGACCTCACCTTCTTCCCAGTGCCGAGTAGCGAGCAAGATTGCGTAAAATGAGTCCAGCAGTAAGGCGAATATGCTTGGTCACTGGTCCTTCTCGAGAATCCTACAAAAACAATGCAAATAATATATAATTAGTACTACAACATATCAAGAAACCTCAGTTTCAGTAGCACACTAAAATCAAAGAGCATAACATTATAATTTTTCAGACTGGTGGTTTTAGTGTTTACACAAACAATTTTCTTCAGTAGTTCAGATACAAATAAAAATGTTAATGGGCCATGGTAATCAAATGAGAATCTAATATGAAAAATGTTTGTAGCTAATTGTATGCTAGGAAAAACTTGAAAACTGCCATTATATTACAGCTCACTACACAATTGGTTTTTTTTTTTTTTTTTTTTT
>JAECMU010025596.1:0-10631 GCA_016106625.1 Dracogyra subfuscus | reverse complement strand
TCTGGCTATAGTGTACCAGTTCCAAACTATAAAAGAACATATACATCTGGTGAACACAATTTCCTCATTCAAATTGTGCACCTTTTTTACTTTGGCATTAATCTAACCAGAACTTCCAAATTCCAAAGCACCAAAACCAACCCCTCAACTGTTACATCTGCCAGTGCAAGGCAGACCCTACTCCCACCCACTCTAACCCTTTCCTGTCCTGAATGAAGGAGCTGGCCATAGCCTAACCCTATGCCCATGACAGGCATGCACTAAAACAGCTTGTTCTGAAGGTGCACATTAAGCCCTCTGACCTGACCTGACCTGACCTGGTAAACACATAAAGTAATGTTTACCTGTAATCGTTGTTTTAGTCGGTCCTGTAACTTGTTCAACATGGTCTGTTTCTCGTTTTCTTTGCGGACTAATAAAACACACAAATAATACTTATCATATATAGGTTACAGCAGAAAAGAAAACAAATATTTGTTACATATTACATAAAATATATAGTGGACTGTAAAGTACAAGTATTATTATGGTGCATGTATATAGCATATAGCAAACTAGAAAACACAAATATTTTTACTGATGGTATATAGTACATAATGATTTTCGTGGTACATATAGTACATATTTAAAAATATTTCAATTAACAGTGTAATAGCCTAAAATAACACCCCCCCCCCCTGGGGGTTTTCTCATCCATATTAGTGTCCCATGACTGGTATGTCAAAGGTTGTGGTATGTGCTGTCGTGTCTGTGGGAATTTGCATATAAATGAATCCTAGCTGCTAATGAAGAAAATAATGTTTCCTTGCAGGATCTGTCAGAATAGTTACAAATTTGTCATCCAACAGCCGATGATTAATTAATCAATGTACTCTAGTAATACAGTACAACAAAACACAAACATTAACTGTTAACAAGCCACTAATCATAAATTGATGAAACGGTGTTTTCAATTCTCATGGATTCCTTAGATTTACTGGAATCTACATTCAGTAGAATTTGACCCCCTAACACAGACCTGCTACTGTTTGGGTTAATCTAGATCAATTACAAATACATCATGGATACATTCAGAGAACTCACCACCCAAAGCCTCTATATCTTTGTGATGAAGTACCATGTACTTACCACCCAACGTTTGTATATGTTTGTGATGAAGTACCATGTACTCACCATCCAAAGCCTCTATATCTTTGATGAAGTACCATGTACTCACCATCCAAAGTTTGTATATGTCTGTGATGAAGTATCATGTACTCACCATCCAAAGTTTGTATATGTCTGTGATGAAGTATCATGTACTCACCACCCAAAGTTTGTATATGTCTGTGATGAAGTACCATGAACTCACCACCCAAAGTTTGTATATGTTTGTGATGAAGTACCATGTACTCACCACCCAAAGTTTGTATATGTCTGTGATGAAGTACCATGTACTCACCATCCAAAGCCTGTATATGTTTGTGATGAAGTACCATGTACTCACCATCCAAAGCCTGTATATGTTTGTGATGAAGTACCATGTACTCACCATCCAAAGCCTGTATATGTCTGTGATGAAGTACCATGTACTCACCATCCAAAGCCTGTATATGTTTGTGATGAAGTGCTATGTACTCACCATCCAGAGCCTGTTTCTGATGAAGTGCCATATACTCACCATCCAAAGCCTGTATGTTTGTGATGAAGTACCATGTATTCACCATCCAGAGCCTGTATATGTTTGTGGTGAAGTGCCATGTACTCACCACCCAAAGTTTGTATATGTTTGTGGTGAAGTGTCATGTACTCACCATCCAGAGCCTGTACTCACCATCCAAAGCCTGTATATGTTTGTGGTGAAGTGCCATGTACTCACCATCCAGAGCCTGTATGTTTGTGGTGAAGTGCCATGTACTCACCATCCAGAGCCTGTACTCACCATCCAAAGCCTGTATATGTTTGTGATGAAGTACCATGTACTCACCATCCAAAGCCTGTATATGTTTGTGATGAAGTGCCATGTACTCACCACCCAAAGCCTGTATATGTTTGTGATGAAGTACCATGTACTCACCATCCAGAGCCTGTATATGTTTGTGATGAAGTGCCATGTACTCACCACCCAAAGCCTGTATATGTTTGTGGTGAAGTGCCATGTACTCACCATCCAAAGCCTGTATATGTTTGTGATGAAGTGCCATGTACTCACCATCCAAAGCCTGTATATGTTTGTGGTGAAGTGCCATGTACTCACCATCCAGAGCCTGTATATGTTTGTGATGAAGTGCCATGTACTCACCACCCAAAGCCTGTATATGTTTGTGATGAAGTGCCATGTACTCACCACCCAAAGCCTGTATATGTTTGTGATGAAGTGCCATGTACTCACCATCCAGAGCCTGTATATGTTTGTGATGAAGTGCCATGTACTCACCATCCAAAGCCTGTATATGTTTGTGATGAAGTGCCATGATGCGTTCTACTTCTCGTTCATTCAGGTTTGTCTGGGACTGAATCTCAGGAATAAATGCTTTGTCTTCCTCATTCAAACCTGACTTCACTTGTTCCTGGTGATCCTGAAAATACAGAGTACAGTTAAACCTAAATGACATTCAGCTTAATATAATCATAACTAGCTATAAAACAACCCTACATGGACTACAACATTTAAATTGATAGTCTGTGCCATCCATCTACAAAAAAAGAAATTTATAAATAATCTCAATTTGGTTTGACGTAATAATAAAAATAAACATGTTTTGGAAATAACAGAAAAATACTATTTTGGTGTGCAATTTAAAAAATATCACCTCAGAAATATA
This sequence comes from Dracogyra subfuscus, assembly GCA_016106625.1. NCBI lineage: Eukaryota > Metazoa > Mollusca > Gastropoda > Neomphalida > Peltospiridae > Dracogyra > Dracogyra subfuscus. The sequence goes on along the minus strand of JAECMU010025596.1, from coordinate 7,827 downwards.
TAACTTGTAGTAAATTCTATAGTATGAAAAAAAAGTGTTCCCTGTGGGAAGGACTATAGGTTTTAAAGACTACGGCATATTTTTCACTATCAGAACTGTTTTAGAAAACTGAAACTAGGCATTCCTTACATTTTATTTTTAATTTATTCATTTTCATACATCTGAAACGTGTCTGGTCATCCTAGTGTTTCTCATACTATGAAGGAAGGATGGAAATGTTTTATTTAATGACTCACTCAACATATTTTAGTTACGGTTATGTGGGGTCTGACAGATGGTTGAGGACCACACAGATATTGAGAGAGGAAACCTGCTGTCGCCACTTCATGGGCTACTCTTTTCAATTAGAATCAAGGATCTTTTATATGCACCATCCCATAGACAGGATAACACATACCACGGCCTTTGATATACAAGTCGTGGAGCACTGGCTGGAGCGCTCATACCATGAAATGCATTTTGCATATTTTTAAAAGACTCACGTACATGTACATGTACTTTTCAAAAGCCTTGAGTCTACTTGTTAAGAATGTCATAAGTACATGGCCTTGACCGTTCTTCTATGGTCAGGGCCCCGTCCAACAAAGCGATCTTAGCTCTAAGATCACCTTAAGTGCATAACTACAGTATGCACTTAGGATGATCTCAGTGCTAAGATTGCTTTGAGAAATGGAGCCCAGGTTAACTTGAAAAAACATATGTACAGTAGCCTCACCTTCATGAGTTTATTAAGGGCCCCGTTCTACGAAGCGATCTTAGCTCTAAGATTACCTTAAGTGCTTAACTACAGTATGCACTTAGGATCATCTCAGTGCTAAGATCACTTCGTGGAGCCGGGCCCAGCTAGGTTAAGTTGAAAAAACATATGTACAGTAGCTTCACCTTCATGAGTTTATCCATTTCCTGCACTTCAGACTGATCCAGTTCCGTAGTGACCTCTTCCAACTCTACATGCTGCCGAACCAGCAGATCGTGATAGTCCTACAACACATGTGAATACATTGTAACTCATCTGGTTCTAATACATTCACACAACTCAATTCGGTAACATGTCTAAAAATATCAGATGGATAGATACATGGATGGATGGATGGATGGATGGATGGATGGATGGATGGATGGATGGATGGATGCATGGATGGATGATGGATGCATGGATGGATGGATGGATGTATGGATGGATGGATGGTTGCATGGATGGATGGACAGACAGACACATGAATGGACGGATGGACGGACAGATGGATGGATTGAGGAATGGATGGAACAACTTGTTATATACAACATAAAAAGAAAATCACCTTCACTAATTTAATGAACTGAGTTCAAGAGCATCATTACAGAATTATTATTTTGTTAAAATTCATTTCACAAAAATATTTAACATTTTAAACCTGTCTTTCAGCATTAAAAACATTTCCAAAAAAACATTCTGAAAATTCACGACAACCTTTGCGTTATTAAGAATAATGCAAACATAGAAAACTGTTATATAGTCAACAAGAGTTACCTACCTTTACAAAATCGCCAGTACTGGTGCCCCGAGAAGCCAACTGCTGATGCATAGCTTTTTCCTTGGCTTGTTTGTCTAGCAGTTTCTGCATTCGCTTTAACCTGCGCTGACGGAGTTTCTCCAACATACTTTCTCGTTCTTTAGTGTGATCTGTAACAACAGGAAATGATTAAATACAATATTATATATATATATTAGTCCCCTACCAGTCCAACCAGTGTGTCTGTACCACACATAATTTTCACAATGTTTGTTTATAGCTCAATAACATACTGTTAACCTGAGTACTGCAGGCGAGATATCTCGCCCAACGTCACGTCAGTTGACATACTGTACACTGTATACAGTGCATTTCCCAATTCATATTTCCCGCCGTTTTTCAAAGGCCAATACCGGAAACTGAAATAAAATTAAAGAAAAACGATTTACGGTCAAAATGGTGGATTTTATTTTGATTTTTTCAACTGAAAATACCTAGAAATTTTGAGTTAAAAAAGTGGTTTTTGGCAAGTATTTTCGCTTGACAACAATGGCGGCACGTTGCGGTTATCTTCAGGGATTGATAGCTGATTGTGACAGCTAATTTGATAATAAATTTGATCGTTTTTCCAACAACTAAAATCACCAAATATTGCAATATGAATCGTAGTTCGGGTTTAAAAAAAAAATCTGTCAAAGAACAAGTGTTATCGGGAATAATGGACATAAATACTGGACAGCTGGCCACAAATGCCCATAGGTAACGCAACTTTTTCGATTTTTGGCCTAATTTTAATCGCCATTAGCTGATCTAAAAAAAGAAATTAAAAAAAAAAAATCCACGAAAATAATACTTACCCGATGTATATATGAACTTTATTTCATGTATTTATAAAACATTTAAGTGAATATATGTGAGTAAATATTATAAACTTGTACCCACTCAACGTGGTTTTTGTCAAAAATTAATCCAGTAGTCTAAAGGTTAAAGATCAAGTTTGACTTTTGTAATATTTACCTATTTTTCAGTTATGGCCCATGAACTTAGGAGATATGAAGTTTTGTTTTCCACATGTTTTTTGGGTGGTTTTTTGACAATTCATTGAGATTTTAAGCTGAAATTTAGTGTATACCTTTATCATGTACTGTTACAGATCAACCTTGACTTTCATGGTGATTTATATTGGGAGGCAGCTATCAACGTTGGGGGAGTGCCACTTAAATTGTCTTTTACACTTGTTAAGGGTGACAGGCGAATGCAAACGGAGGTGAGGGAAACAAGATGAATGACTGGGCTATGCCAGCATATGTTTGTTTCTGTCTCTCTGCCATGAAAAGCTTATAACCACTCAGAATGCAAGGTCTGTACTTATTGTCTTTGATCTTCTGTTTGTATGTTTCATGTGTTATTAATGCAAGGTCTATACTTACTGTCTTTGGTCTTCTGTGTGTAGTGTTTCATGTGTTATTAATGCAAGGTCTATACTTACTGTCTTTGGTCTTCTATTTGTAGTGTTTCATATATTATTAAAGCAAGGTCTATAATTACTGTCTTTGGTCTTCTATTTGTAGTGTTTCATGTGTTATTAATGCAAGGTCTATACTTACTGTCTTTGGTCTTCTGTTTCTAGTGTTTCATGTGTTATTTATGCAAGGTCTATACTTACTGTCTTTGGTCTTCTGTTTGTATGTTTCATGTGTTATTAATGCAAGGTCTATACTTACTGTCTTTGGTCTTCTGTTTTTAGTGTTTCATATGTTATTAATGCAAGGTCTATACTTGCTGTCTTTGGTATTTTGTTTGTAGTGTTTCATGTGTTATTAATGCAAGGTCTATACTTACTGTCTTTGGTCTTTTGTTTGTAGTGTTTCATGTGTTATTAATGCAAGGTCTATATTTACTGTCTTTGGTCTTCTATTTGTAGTGTTTCATATATTATTAAAGCAAGGTCTATACTTACTGTCTTTGGTCTTCTATTTGTAGTGTTTCATGTGTTATTAATGCAAGGTCTATACTTACTGTCTTTGGTCTTTTGTTTGTATGTTTCATATGTTATTAATGCAAGGTCTATACTTACTGTCTTTGGTCTTCTGTTTTTAGTGTTTCATATGTTATAAATGCAAGGTCTATACTTGCTGTCTTTGGTATTTTGTTTGTAGTGTTTCATGTGTTATTAATGCAAGGTCTATACTTACTGTCTTTGGTCTTTTGTTTGTAGTGTTTCATGTGTTATATAATTAATGCAAGGTCTATACTTACTGTCTTTGGTCTTCTGTTTGTATGTTTCATGTGTTATTAATGCAAGGTCTATACTTACTGTCTTTGGTCTTCTGTTTGTAGTGTTTCATGTGTTATTAATGCAAGGTCTATACTTACTGTCTTTGGTCTTCTGCTTGTAGTGTTTCATGTGTTATTAAAGCAAGGTCTATACTTACTGTCCTTGGTCTTCTGCTTGTAGTGTTTCATGTGTACGATGAACTTGTGGAGAATCTCCTCCTTGTTCTTCTCAGTGACCTTGCCCTCGCCGACCTGCTGAGTGAGGAGCTCGTCGAGTGTGACGACGCGGTTCTTCACCTCCTCGTTCTCCGCATCCTCCAGCAGCTTCTTGTACTCAACCATCTGGCGCCGGCGGGCAAGACGTTCCTCAAGATTCTACAGCATTAAATAGCACTGACTATATACATGGAATTATATACAAATAAACTGTTTTTGTTAAAGTGTCCATTTAACAATTATATAATGCTCTCGATCTGACTTATATCCACCCATCTGCGTTTTTGTTAAAGGAGATGTTTAACAATTACATAATGCTCTAGAAGGGACTTATACTCAACCATGAGGTTTTGTTAAAGGGGATATTTAACAATTACATAATGTTTTAGAGGGGATTTGTATTCAACTATCTGGCACCACCAAGCCAGCCTAGCTTTTTGAAGATTCTATAACATTAAATGTTATCAGGTGTATATGCAGCATTTCATGGAAAATCCATTAACATTGGTCAAATTACATCACAATAAACCTGGAAAAGTGTGTACTAATGATAATTACATAACTTTAGATGCTACAAGGGCAAAAGACCAAAGTCATTTAACAGAGTGAATCTGTCCTGGGTCGGGCCCCTAGCTATCCAGAGATCGGAGCTGAGACAGGCATGCTCGAAACCTTTGTGGTATATGAACATGGTAATATTTTCCACTCCGCTTAAAGAGGGAGTTATATAGTGTTAAGGAAACTGGTCTTGGTGGCATAGTGGTTAGGTCATTGGCCTTATAAAGCTGTTGGGTCGTGGGTTTACATTCCAATACTGGCTCCGACCAAGAGTGAGTTATAACAACTCAGTGAGGAGATAGTCGGGATTAGTCAACTGACAAGACAAACATTACAGTTTCATCACTTGCTACATAATCAGTTATTCTCAAAGTAGGCACTCATATTATATGAGTGCTCGCTTGAGGAGCTTGTGTTGCAGGATTGAACCACCTTGGTGGATCCATTCTGCTGATTGGGGTTTTTCTCATTCCAACCAGTGCACCACAACTAGACAAAGGCTGTGGTATGTGTTTTCCTGTATGTTGGAAAGTGCATATAATACAAATTTCATTATATTGGGTTGTTTTTGGGGGGTTTTTTTTATCCCACTGCCCCCTTTCCTTTCTCTCCTTTGAATTCCATCTCATTTCTTCCCGATCTGGCAACTCCTATCTTTCAACTTCTTTCGCTGTCCACCTCCACATCCCAGTCCTTGTCTCTCCAACCGCGACAGGTGCTCGTCTCATGTGGCTGTCTATGCCACACACCTACCATTCCCCATCAGCTTTTAGCTGTGGGCTTAGACTGACCACTTTGGGGAGTGTTCAGTAGGTACTTTCTGGCATTGTTAAGAAACACTTGTAACCACCTACTATGCACCCTTACTACCAGCAGTCGTCAGTTAGTGCCGTGGGTCAGACCAGCTTTATTAGCGGCAGAGGATGAGAAAGCCAGGTGGGTGCACGGAAATACACATAGACTGCACCCGTGGAGGAAGTTGAGACAGGTAGGCAATGGTGTGGACAGCTCAGAAGAGAGAGGCAGAGGAAACTGACAGAAAGGGTCGAAACAGATTGAAATGTGGGATAAATTGGAAAGTTTTCTAAATTAAGATCATGATAATGATAGGCAGAGGGTGACAGATGAGAAAGATGAATGATTGTGTGAGCCAGCTTTGACGGGATTTGAACCACTGTCGTCAGCTTGATTGTCCATCAGCTTATCCACTAGACCACGGAGCTCACTTATATTGTGTTTTTAATGGCTTAGACATAACTTAACTGTTTTATTTACAGGGGTATTTATATATACATTTACAGACATCAGCTATCTAGGTCACTAATTTCCACTCTATACATACTCTTCTCCGCCGAGCCTGTTCTGATCCGAGTTTTTCCTCCAGGGCGGCCATGTTTTTCATCAACTTGTCTATCAAAGCTTGTGCCTGTCATATAGAAAAAATTACATTCACTTAAAGTTTAAACAAATTGTGTTAATTTGCTGTTATTGATCAGTTATGAAAAGAATGAATACCATTATATTATATCTATAATAAAAAAACACAAGGATAATGTTAGAAATAATACTTGTTTAAGAATCTTATCACATTGTTATGCTTCACACAGAGATGAAGTTAAACAAATAAAAAATACTTATGTTTCAATGACATGCAATATGTTGGGGAAAAGACTGAATCAAATTATATCATGTATAAACTTTTAAATCATCCATATTAAGGAGTGTCTGTTATTTCATTTGGGTTCATAGGAGAATGAACAAAAACAGCATGTGCAAACTATGAATTTGGGGAAACTGTTCACACAAAAGTCTGTCTTTTTATGTTTTTGTTCATACCCATATGGACCTAAAAGAAATTACAGACAATCCTTATAATTAAATTTAAAGCATACTTACTAATAAAAACACAAATAATATCATATTTAATTGTGTAGTCTTTCTCTCTGTTTTTTTTTGGTTTTAGAACAATACACTCAGTAATACAAAGCAGCAATATAAAGTGACATCATCTTATGAGACAGTCCCCAATGTAATTTTCACATTCATCAAGAAATGATCAAATATGCATTGCTACACTGTAATGAATCCAATGGAAATTTAATTATATTCTATTATTTAAAAGGGGCATTGCTGAGTTTGCTGCAATATTTAAGATGTTATCGACTAACAGAGACTTGTTAACAATTGTAAATAATTAAATTTCTGTTACATTCATTACAACGTAATGTCATCACATTGGTCCAGATGTAGCAACAGGAGTTTGTTAATTTTTCTATGAACGTAAAAATTACGTCGCCAGGGAATGTCAATGTGATCACATCATTTTATATGGGCAAGTTGTCTTAATGACCATTATTGTTTATGGATAAAAAAAGAAAATTGAAAATAAAGTATGACATTTTAGTGTTATTATCAGCCTGTATGATTCAAATTTAATTAAAAGTATTGTCTATTATTTCTTTTACATTCATCTGGGTATGAACAAAAATAAATCATCCACAAACCAATGTGAGAAAGGCTTCACTGATTTACAGAGTTTGTGGATGATTTTTTTTTTGTTCATACCCAGATGAACGTAAAAGATATAAATGACAATCCTTATTTACATACAAATATATTTATCTGCATAATATATTAGTGACTGTGTATTAAACATGTTTCCGATACATTTAGCTGCATAATATATTAGTGACTGTATATTAAACATGTTTCTGATATATTTATCTGCATATTATATTTATGACTGTTTATTAAACATGTTTCTGATATATTTATCTGCATAATATATTAGTGACTGTATATTAAACATGTTTCTGATATATTTATCTGCATAATATATTACTGACTGTATATTAAACATGTTTCTGATATATTTATCTGCATAATATATTAATGACTGTATATTAAACATGTTTCTGATCATTCTAATATGTTAAAATTTCATTTTATTTCCTTAAAAGAAATGTTTTTCCTACGTACAAAATTATTTGAAGATAAAATCCAGTTTGGGCTCCTTACAAATATTAAGATGACCAGAAACACATTGAATATAGTTAATATATAAAAGTTTAATCATACAAATATTTTATTAGTTGGAAACATCTTACAATGCAGCAAATGCGGGAATGTCTCTTTAATGAAACCAATCAGAAAGAGTGTAATAGAAATGAGATATATCAATAAGTTAAATATTGCTCACCTCTGCCTCAGACATGCCAGATGTCCTTATAAGGTCTTGTCGTATCTTCTCGCGCTGTTCACGCTGTAACTTGGCCTGAAATTG
>JAECMU010025542.1:0-12075 GCA_016106625.1 Dracogyra subfuscus | reverse complement strand
TATATATATATATATATATAACAACTACAACTGAAATATAGTTTTCTCGAATATGACAAACATAAAGTCCTTTCATCTATAGTTATAATTTATTTTCTTCCTGTATTTGTATCATACACATTCACATACCTATCACATAAATGATGTATAAGCAGGGTTGGTGCTATCTTACGTGGTCTCTAAGGATGCCACACTGTTGGCTATATAAAATAGTTTTTAGTATTAACATCAATTTATTAAATATTTTTATTGGGTGGACATACAAAGGCTAAGTTATGTCAGGCAGAGCAAGTAAACACTTGCTAGACTTGCCCTTGTGCTGCCTGTGAACCAAGCATACACGTGTAGGACAAAGTAAAGCCTTTGTGAACATTAGCATCACTTTGTTTGCTTGCTTTGGACACTATTTATCCTTGTGCGGGCACTGCAGGTTAGGTAAGAATGGCCTAAATTAGGCAAGGTTTAGTAGTTGTCTAACTTCTGTAGTACTGAGGATGAAGATAGATTTTGTAATATTTTATGTTCGCTAAATGGAATCTGTTATTAAACGGATATTCCTGAGTTTGCTGCAATTTTAAAGATTTTATCAACTAGAGACCTTTTTAATGATTGTTATTACATATAAAATATACCTTTCTGCATAAAATATTAGTGGCTGTATATTAAACATATTAAACATGTTTTTGATCATTCTAATACAGTGAAACCTGTCTAAACCGGACCGTGAATATACCGGAATCCTGTCAAAACCGGCCAAGTTCCTTGGTCCCGAATATTTTTGCTATTTAAACCATGAATAAAAACCTGATAAAACCGGAACCTGTCAATTCTGAAAACCAGATTGATTTTTCGCTCAGAAATGTTAAATCCTTAATAAATTAACCTGAACAAACCGGCGTAGTGTAAATGAATGAAGAGTCAACTTCGCGTGAAAACACAACTTCCAGCTAACAAAGTCGACTGGAATTTCCACTGACCAACATCCGGGGTTACGTCACGGGTCACCGCTTTCTTCGGTCTCAGCCCAGAATAGCAGACAGAGTAATTAATGCTTGATTGTTTCCAATTGTACTGTCTGAAGCTGCAGACAAAATAGGGATACGGCGAGATGATTAGCCCTTGTTGCCTTTACCACATTCAGATTCATTCGGCAATTCTTGGACATGTTCGTTTTTAGCTACGAACATATCGGAGAATTTACGAAAGAAATTTCTAGATCCATGGCAAAAAAACCTTGTGGAAACAAACAATGCATTAATAATTAGTAAATATTGCAGCACAATGTTATCATTAAGTAAATAAATGATTATATAACTGTACGTTACAAAACAGGTTTATTGGATCAATCAAATTATTCTCGGGTAATTCGTTGCAGACTGCACGTCAAGGGCAATAACTCTGTTTTATAAAAACGCGACCCTCTAAACACCAGATCCTGTCTAAACTGGATAAATATTAGGTCACCGACGTCATCCGGTTTAGACAGGTTTCACTGTACTTGTACTAGGCTAAACTATGTCTTTTTCTTGTGTACAAAATTATTTGAAGACAAAATCCAGTTTGGGCTTCTTATAAATATTAAAGACGACCACAAACACATTGAATATACAGACACTGATATTCTCAATAAGAAAATATATTTAGTATGTAAGTTTAATCGTAGAAATATTTTATTAGTTGGAAACATCTTACAATGCAACAAACTCAAGAATGTCTCTTTAAGAATGGTCTGAAGTAGAAAAGATTTCCTGTTTGACCATCTTCTGTAGTACAGAGGTTGAAGATTGGTTTTTCTTTTTATATCCTCGCTTTAAATATCTTGAAGCTATTATTATGTCACATGGTTATGATACAGTGAACTGTGTTGTAACAGTTATACTCCCCACGTCAATTGATATTAATTTTGTTTTGTTTCAGACTTTAGCGATGTTTGGTGCTGTGTGGAATATTCAACTTGTGATTTTGTTTAGTTTTCATTCACAGAATCCTATATTTCATTATATTATGGATAATTATTTTAAAAAACCATGTACCAGTGTAATTTAAGAAATACATGCTTTAATATCATTTTGAAAGTAACTACATTTTGTTTATTGGTGTAATGTGAAAGAGTTTTTTGTTTTAATGTAAATGAGTAAGTACAGGTATCTTAGATATTTTGCTTATGATGTGCAATTTTTTAACGTTTGTGTCTTAAGCTTAAGAAAGTATTTTATGTTTAATGTACATGTATTTGTAATATTGATCAATTAGTTGTTGTTTGCTTTTGAGACTATGACTCATGAGCTAAAGTTCTAATTAATTGTTATATCATCAATAAAGGGCCTGTTACATTGTTAAAGTAAATCTGAATAATGTTTTAAAAGTTTGACTAGACAACTTCTATACAACTTTAAAATCTTGCGAAGTTCATGACAGTTACTTCCCTTTGCCAAATTCATTAATTTTTTTTAAATAGCATTTTAATTGTTCTTCAAATAATCTTGTTTATGTGTTATCTATTTCCATCCTATTCTAATGCATTTTGGACAGATAATTTGCGTACAGCTAGATTTTTTTGCCAAAATTTATAGAAATAATGATGTGTGCTTTGTATTGAAGTACTTAAACAGTAAATCAGTGGTGAAGAATGTTCAAGGAAGTGTGGATTCGTGAAAAATAATTCACTAGCTCTGTTATGCCAAGTTAATTTTATTTCTTTTACAAATCTACACTTTCAAGTGCATTCTCCAGCTTTAAACATCAATTTGTTTTAACATGACTGCCAAAGTAACTACTGTATTATATTTTTGATGAAAAAGTGTGTTAAAATGTTAAAAGAAATATTTATAAAACTAATAAACCCAAAATGACAGGATATTTTGGACCCAAACCTGAAAGTGCTGTATTTGTTTACAATGTATACATTTTTGACAGTTGTGGGTTCGAATCCCTGACTAACCGCACAAAATGTTCAAATTGTTGTTCACATCTGTAGATTGTTGAATAATAATCTACAGATAGAACAATAGTGTGATGTCACAGGTATGGATTAACATGTAGTATTACATTCCAACTATAGAGGTTCAGCTACAGGTGAACATAATTAATAGATGCTGAAACTTACATTACATGTACGTAACTCATTGTAATATCTTGAAGCTTGTACTTGAACGTAAGCATTCAAGTTCAGATGCAGTAATACAGATTTAGTGATGGTTGCACAGATGTTAAAAACGTACTGTTATCACCCTTTGTCTTTCCAATTTTATAAAAATTTCTTTTCTTTATTCATGCTAACATTTGTTGAAACCACAGAATGATGTTTACCAAGTATTTGTTATATTCCAGTGTAAATCACAAATATAAATGTTCCAACTTACTAGCGATATTAAAATCTAGTTTTTTTAATTACACTATATAATACATGTAGGGTTGATGTGATGCTCATCTGCAGATTATGGTTGGTTTTCTCTAAAATGCTTTTTTAAAATGTTTTCTTGAATGTTGTTTCATTGCTATGTGTGTAGAGTTGTATTAGTAATGTATAACACATGAGTACATTATATAAAAGTATGTGATTCATAACTGTCTTGGTTTGTAAAATGATGATAAAATGCTTTTGTCACAAGCAAGAGGTGCTTTGTATTTTTCTGTCCAATTCTTACATATAACCCTGTATTTTGTTATTCAAGTTCCATATGTATTTTATTTAATGTTAGGACTGCTCGCAAAATATTAAATAGGTGGGAGGGGGGTAATTTCTTTTGATGTTAGCATAAATGTGTTTTTAATCATTTGCAACTACAAACAAAATGTATTTAAATGATTGACCTCATTATGAACATATACACATACGTTATTTAAATTTAATAGAGAAAAATGGACCTTTAGTAATTTGGGGTGTGCGTACACACCCGTCGCACTCTCCCTGCATACGGGCCTGCATACATCGTACATACATATACACTCCCAAGTTTTCTCAAAATTTATAAAGCTGCACATTTTAATTATGAAAACTATTTGGATACCTATACACACCACGTCCAATTGACTGAAAGATTTCCTTCACATTTTAAATATGTTTCTATATACACCATAAACAAATAAACAAGTAGTATATGGAAATTCATAGTTAAGATTTAATTTGTTTCAAATGGAGAAAACCCAAATCCAAAATAAATTAATAAATGGTTCTTTAAGTGATAAAGTCTTTAAATCAAAAAAGTTTGAGTACAGTAAATATTGTAGTATGATGAAATGTTTGTGTAGTGTATATTTGTATTGTGGAAATATTTTTGTTTTCTAGTCATAAATATTTAGATTATTGCTACAAATCTGATTTTAAACATTTTCTATCTTCTTTTCATGCTTTTGGTAGAAACAAGATTTTTGTTTGTTTTTAGATTTTAATGAACAAGTTGAAAGGATAGCATGGAAGGGAAAATCTCTTGTCAGCTAATGCAGTGTGTAATTTGAAAATATGTTGTTTAGCAGATATTATTCTGTCGTTTAGTAGATATTATTCTGTTCATTAATAGATATTATTCTGTTGATTGGTAAATATTATTTTGTTCATTAGTAGATATCATTTTTCTTGATTAGTAGATATTATTCTGTCCATTAGTAGATATTGTTTAAGTTGGCAGATGATTAGGTGTTCCAAACAGTAGATCTCATATTGTTTTTGTCTGATGTGTTTTGTTAACAGAACAATGTTGTGTATGATGCTGTAACTGATGTTGTCATCATTTTATCATTGTGGTGATTCACCCGTTGTTATGTATATTTGTGCTCAAACGGAGTTGTAACTGGCACACACTCCTTGCAGTGTTAACTCATGTCTGTACATACTGTTGTTCAAAGTAGTTAAGTTTGTCATACTGTGTTATTCTGCTGCTTTCAAACTTAGTGATGTCATGCCAGTCTGTTTGTTCTTATTAATGCGTCTGTGTTTGACAATTAGCAAATTGAAATGGAAGGATGGGGCTAGGCCACACATAATTTGTTCCAGGGCCAAATTTACAAAGTCTCTTTTTCTTAAACACGGATGTTTAAGCATTGTAAATGTATGTAGTTATAAGCGTGTAAAATGAGAACAGGCTTTGTAAACTGAACACTCAATTTATTTGACAGTATACAGTTTAAATATTGTTTTATAAATGTTGTTTTTAATATATCTTTACATTTATATCTATAAAATCAGTTAATATTATGTTCGGAATATAAATTTGTTTTAGGATTATATCTGTAAAATTCACATGATGGTCTTTAGCATAATATTTATAGAATTTACTTGAAGTTGTGGGATATTTATTCTTCTTAATAGAAAAGAAATATTGTAATCATTAGTATTAGTTGTAGAATCCAAAAACATTCTAAATTAGAATTAATTTATAGAATACATGATTGCTTTTCTATAGTTTTTTGGGTAGTATTTTAAACCAGTTTTTAAAAATCGAATCAGACATATGCCACTTAGTTTAAAATAATTTTGGGGAGGGAATGTGCAGCAGTAAAAAAGAAAGTTTTAAATTGTAGAGTTAAAAAACCTGACAGTACAGATCATTGCAGGTATGTAGTCGTCCCCAGTAGATAGAAAATCACGGAATCGGCTACTATTTTTCTTAATTAGTAGACTTAAAAACATACATTAATTTAGAATTTTGAATACCCAAAGCCACATTAATTGCTCCTAACTATAGAAGATCGTTTGTGTAACTTACATTATGGTAGGTTACATTTTTCTCTTGGTCAAAGTATTCACATTGGTATTTTATGTTTTAATCACGAAAGGTATGACAAAACGAGTGTTGACAGCAGCAGTGTAACTATTCATTGTTATACTACACATTGCTACATATGCCATCTTCCATGTTTCTTGGTGCATAATTATATTGCCATATGGTCATGACATTGTTATCAGTCAGTTGTGAAAGTGCGTCAAAGTGATGTTGAAATAAACCACTGTCGACTGTGACATTTGTGTCAGTTATCCTGTTTTATATCAGAATTGGTTTTCCGAGCAGTCAGGTTGAATTTTTCGTTCAGAGATCCTACAGCAAATTTCCTTTGTTCACACCAGCCTTTTCAATGTTCCAGACATTTATGAAATGGGTTCATTTTCGTAATGAACTAGTACATTTTATTTTTAAATTAAATTTTGTTTTATTATTATTATTTTTGTTTCTCTTCCCTCCACCCTCCCAGTCAGAAATTGTCCTGGACATACAACCTAGCAGCGAAGTTGCAGAATGGACATACCCAATGCATATCTTCGTCATCATCAAGTGATGGAGAAAGGGAATAAAATGCCTTACTAAATAATATAGTAATCTTATTTGCCGTAAAGGGACATTACTGAGTTTGCTGCAATTTTTAAGATGCCATCGACTAAGATTTTAACAACTGTAATTACTTTAAAGTATATTTTTCTGCATAAAATATTCGTAGCTGTATATTAAACGTGATTTTGATCGTTCTAATATTTGTACTACGTTAAATTTCATCTTGTTTTCTAAAATATTGTGTTTTTTTCGTAAGTACTAAATCATTTGAAGACAAAATCCAGTTTGGGCTTCTTACAAATATTAAGACGACCACAAACACAATAAATATACAGATACTGATATTTTAAAAAAGAAAATATATTTAATAAGTAAGCTTAATCGTAGGAATATTTTATTAGTCGAAAACGTCTTATAATGCAAAAACTCATGTCGCATTAATTGTTTTCATTGAGCGAAGCCAGTCGACTACATTGTGCAGATGTATACGGATCGTGGATAACTGTTAATTCAGATTCAGATCCTAAACTGAAGCAGGTTGTAATTGTTATTGTAAAGCGATAAACCAACACGATTTAGTACATAGGCCTACCCACATCAGAAGAAAAATGATAAAAATACAACAAATGTATATGAACGATCTTTACAAAAAAGGGGCGAGGAGAAAAGTATAACAAAATAATATATAAACTTTTATTCTAATTGGGCTTCTTCGTGAACCAATTTTATATGCGAACATTATACACTGTTACACGACAATTTATTGGAAACTAAGTTTAAATATCTGAAGTAAGATCTTGTATTGTGTCATCTTATATGATGTTTCCTTTAGAAGATCTGACATGAGCCAGCGCCATTTTTTGTTTAGGGATAATTTGTCATACAAAATGTTTGGAACTGCTGACAGATGTATGCCACCGGTGGTTTGATTGGTTGGTTGAACTGATTAACTGGACGCGGAATGAAGTTGGATTTGTTCAGATATACGTGTAGGAATGGACATTAAGATCTAGATTTTGGTTTGATTGAATAAGATGCTACTACAGATTTATCCCACGATTGATCCCCCGTTGGAATTATGAGATTTGTCGTCGTCGATTCTAAGCAAATAGCCACTGAACGTCGACAGCATGTGACCACGTAATGTATCTCCGTCACCCCAGACCTTCGAAATCCACACATCTTGGTTTTTGTGGACATGTACGACTACCTGCATGCTTTCTGTTCCGCCGGATGCCGTACCTTCCATGTGTGCTACCGACTGGTTGTCTTGTATTATCATAAAGGACATCGCTCCAGAAGAAGGCAAAACATGCAGAGTAAATATGTATAGTCCAGAAACTGGTGCGCGAAACATTCCCGAGTGCGCGGTGTACGCGTTGCCGTCGTTGAGGTAAATGTTGTCGAAGACCACAATCTGGCCGTTACTGTATGTTACTGGAGATGGATCATGTGAAAATCCAGCTCTGAAACTAATCGAAGGTGTGAGATCTGAAAAAAGGAGAAAAAAAAAGAAGGAAAAAATGTCTTATTTAATGACGCACTCAACACATTTCATTGACGATAATACGGTTATACATATATTTAGAAGGGCAACCCGCTGTTGCCACTTCATGGGCTACTCTTTTCGACTAACAGCAAGGGATTTTTTATGTGCACCATCATTCAGACAAGATATGCCTTTGGTATATACCAGTCGTGGTGCACTGGCTGGAGCGAGAAAAAGAAAGAAGTGACAGACCCTAGTTTTTAAACACTACGACGTATTTTTCACTATTAAAGCCTTTTTCATTTTTTATACATTTACCACAGTTACCATATATAATTGTACATACTAAACGGTTTTTCTTCTTTTTTTGATTTATTAAATAATATTTTTGTTATTTTTAACGGTAGGATAGAATGTTTAAAATATCTATGTTTTTCTAACTTTTGAATGATAACCTAAACAATTTAAATATCTTGCTAAGTTTAACCACATGTCATGATATTAAATTATTTCTGTGTCAACTGCACTGGAATATTAATAGTTAATTAAGAACTGAAAAAACAACAACATGTACGTCTTTTCTGTTATTGTAATAAGCAAACCTTGTTTTGTTTTCAGCTGTGCTTCCAGGTGCATGTTGCTGGCTTTCAGCGATTGAACCTCCATCTCCAAATTGTTTTTACTGGTTTCCAACGACTGAATTCTGATTTCTAACATCGCCATGTCTTGTTTTGTGGCAAATTCTTCAGGGTTAGACTGAGAATTACAAGTGAGAAAGAAACCAAAAGCAAACATTAATAACCCAAACATCATCATTACAGTTTGTTTTCTTAGAAACAACCAATACAACCGGTGAAGAAAAATATACCGAGTTTGATATGAGTTTTATTCGGTTACCGATGACTTTAAAACAACAGCTGGAAAGGAACCGCTATCTGTCTTATCTGTTGTACGTTCAAGAAGACGAGAACCCGCGAACGCTTGTGACTGATTCAGAGTGTGTCATATTGAACCGACCATGAGCGCAATAGCGCAAGTTAAATTAATATTTGAAATAAAATACGTTTATATAATTATATCATCTTTGAATAATAATATAGCCATTTAGGCCTACAGCATGTTACGACGAGGGATCCTTTTGTTGAAACAAAGACAGTTGTCGTCGTTGGTTGTAAGCATATCATAGTTTTTAGCCACATAAGAACTTCACAAACCGAACCTAATTCAAAGTATCTTAACGTAACAATATCGCAGTGCATTAATTAAGTGGAGACCAGTGGCGGATCCAGAAAATCCAATGACATGAGGCGGAATGCCCAGGGAACTTTGGGGGTGGGGATGTTTGATTGGGGATCGTAAAAAATAAAAATAATAACATTATAACTGTCGCAGAATTTAGGGGTGCCTGGGGCCCCGTAGATCAGCCTCCGGAGACTTATATATACTATGTCGATGCGAGCTTGCTTAATTTGCGATACGCGATATTTATTAACGCTAAATCAATCAGTCAGTCCTTTGACACGTGTTTACATCCACTGTGAAGGTTAAAACGCGAATTCCCAGGTGTGTCTACGTCAGGCATAGGCGTACGGGCTGCCATTTTGTTTTAAGGGATGGATAGCCCGAATTAAACAAAAGTTCCTAAATCTGCATTACAACATTTATTTATATTGGCATGACTGCCAAACAGTTATATAGGGCTGCAAACACATATTTACATGGATTACAACTAATATTTTAGGTAGATTATCTTTATTACTCGAATTTGAGAATTTTCTCCAGGGCTATCCCCCACCCCACCCCCGTCTTATACACTTAAGAAGTCAGTCACTACCATTTACGCATTGCAGTATTACATTTTCTATACGATGAATTTAATTCAATTAGGTCGCATGTGAGATTTATTTCTGTAAAATGTACATATCGATTGTGATTTGAAATAACTTATAATAGTGGTCAATTAATTATACCTCGTTCTTTTAACTGCTGAAATGTGGACTTAATTAAAAAATTTTTTTTAATAATATGACGAATACATTTCATCAAATGTGAAATGATAACCCTGATGGATAAAGTAAAACCAAAATGCATGAACTTTTGTTATCAAATTCGCAGACAACTGTTTAATATTATGAATAATAAACAATTTAATAGGAATGTTTTTTTCCTGTAATAAGGTTTGATATACGGAATTATTTTTGTCCAGTAATAAGATTTGATATACAATTTTCGTAAGTTATTATATAATGGTCAAACTATTATAAAATTGAATTCGTCTTTGATTTTATTAATACAACAAAAAAACCTTTTAGTGCTGTATAATTTAGTCTTGATAGCTAAATTGTGAATTGACAGACGGAATTCAGTAATACGAAATTTAAAGTGTAGATGTATAAATGTAGACAAATTATTGCAAAGAGTATACATAAAGTTTGTTTTGTTTAACGACACTACTAGAGCACATTGATTTGTTAATCACCGGCTTCTTTTAGTAATTTGACATAGTCTTTGAGAGGAAACCCGCAAATGTTAACAGCAAGGGATCTTTTATATTCACCATGCCACTGACTGGATAGTACATAGCCTTTGATATACCAGTCGTGGTACACTGGCTAGAACGAGAAACAGGGATTGATCCTAAACCGACCGCGCACTAAGTGAGCGCTTTACCACTGGGCTACGTGATGCTGATATCTGACTTCTAAAGCTTGTGCTCAGTCAAGTTATTGCAGTATTACGACGAGTTGTAACCAGCCCCAAGTTGTATCAGTAAACGTTTCACTAACGTTCACGAACTATTAAATTACTTCCTTGTGAGCGGGCAGCGTAGCCCAGTGGTACAGTGCCCGCCTGATGCGCGGTCGGTCTAGGATCGATCCCCGTCAGCTGACCACTGGGGGTTTTCTCGACATAACCATATGTCCGACGCCGATATAACCGTAATTACAATGTGTTGAGTGCGTCGTTAAACAAAAAACAAAAACAAAAACAAAAATACTTCCTTGTGTAGCCTTATGATTTACTGTCAAGTACATAAACCAGTATGGCGGATGTTTTTCCACTCGGTCTGATTGAACGCATTGCTGGTTCGCATCCTATTTGTTTTTTATTTTATTTTTTTGTTTAACGACGCACTCAACACATTATAATTACGGTTATATCGGCGTCGGACATATGGTTATGTCGAGAAAAAAACCCAGTGGTTAGCTGACGGGGATCGATCCTAGACCGACCGCGCATCAGGCGGGCACTGTACCACTGGGCTATGCTGCCCGCAGTTCGCACCCTATGCCTGAAAACTTGTTAATTGCACGTGGTAACTTGACACATGCTAATTACTAAATACCTGGTATTTAGATAAAGTGACTGTGAGTAATTCTGGAATATCACAGCACGTACTGGTGCCCTATATTCGTGGGAGAGACTAAATCGTTGACACTGGAAGTCATCAGCTAATGATCTCCTGGGGGAAAAAAAATCCTTAATGCTACCCCTGCTAACCCACTCCACTAACTAACGACCGCTGGTAGTAGGGGTGTATGGTAGGTGGTTACAAGTGCCTCATAACAATGACAGAAATAACTACAGCATACCAGGGTCATACATTTAAAGCATTTTCATTTTCCAGAATGTTTAAGCACCATTTTGGTTAATTTTATCAGGTCTTTAAAATAAAATTCCAGGGGTCTGAATATATTACCTGGATTTTTTTTTAACGGCATCTCAGTAAACTGTTTATTCAGTGGTTGTTCTATCTCAAACAAAAGCTACACCTAATCTAAATATAACACATGGATGCTAAAATTGTAAAAAATACATAAATATATGCAGGTTGCATGCATCTGTGTCTTGATGCTGGATCTTACAGCAAAACACTCCATAACCATAATACACATCTAACCATATTGTGAAAATGTTTTTGAGGGTTTCAATTATTTTTGGTCAAGATTCATTTATTTTCAGAACCGTAGTTATGATTTTTTGTTTTGGGGTGGGGGTGGGGGGTGGGGAGGAAACTGAATAGTTAATAGTCTATAACTCCTTTTCTATAATGCTTTCCGAATTTTTTTTCTGGGGGGCGGCAACTTCCCCCCTTGCTCCCATACTAACTACGGCCCTGATTTTTGGTCATGATTCTGAAGTATATAACTTTATAGAGATGGAAATGTTTGATTGCACCAAAGTCAAGGCGAAATGCCTAAAATTATGCCCAAAATATATATAAGCCTAAACCAAGCAGGCCCAAATTAAGTATTATAAACAATGTTACAGGTGATGCGAGTAGTACCCAGGCTTGTATAGCCTCATGACCTACTTTCC
>JAECMU010025498.1:0-18470 GCA_016106625.1 Dracogyra subfuscus | reverse complement strand
ACCCCCCCCACCCCACCCCTAAAACCGGATGGTACGGCCCTGTAATTAATGCCATCAAATGTGCATACATTATGGCAGTTAGTCTACCTCCGCTCACTGAACGAAGAACCGTAGGGGCCTACGTTTATTTGTTCAGTTCAGTTCAATTCAATTTATTGGACATAACACTCACAAGAAGCAGGTATAAGAACAATAATTACATATATGTACATTACATAGTAAAACATGTATGGTTGACAAAGTAACAATATCACGACTGCAGTGCTATGAACCTAAAACAAATTTTTGTAGTTTACTTATGGAAAATCCAAATGGTGCGACTAAACACAATTGTGTAGCGTGTTCCTTTTTATTTTGAAAGAAGAAGATGGCATCGCGATTGTTTACCCTTCTCAGGGCATTGATTAGTACTTGATGAATGTCCCCATGACATCTGTAGAATTTTTGGCGAGCGAATGACAATCAAGTCAAAAAGTATCCGTTTTATACACTGAGCATACCTGTCAGCTGTCACGCATTTGGCGCGAGTCTCATACATTTAAAAAAAAAAAAAGATCACGCTCTCACGCAACCCTACTACAATCTTACGCTTTTTAAAAATAAAATTATTTTATAATAGTGATTTGTAGGCCTATTTGGAGCTGAATGGAATTATGTGCAGGGTTTTTGTATTAGTTACCTACTAGTAGTAATACAGCATATGAAGCCTGCCCTCTGTTCTGTACCAACAATCACTACCGATGGCCGACTTACATGGTTTAACATTAAGCGTAATAATTACTAAAACCTGTACTCGTTCGATTTTTATATATTTCCATTTTGGGTTTCAACAAACAAACAAAAACCGTTTTATCCCATGGATCCCTTGATCAGCGCTTGGGACATGGATCTGACCAAGAGCCTGCAGGCCCTGGCCCCCGACTTCTAATTTTCTCACGCCTAAAAATTGCTACAGGTTGACAACTCTAGCTGAGGGAGGCATCCCAAGGTTAGCCCAAGGACGTCGGTACCAGTTCAAGTAGACCAAGGCCAGTCGCACATCTGTCCAGGTATATAAAAGTCGCGCCCAGGTCGCAACCCTGCCCAAACGGGCGGACGTTGTTCAAGGATATTAAGGTCAAGGCTTCCTAACACCAATGTCAGACACCTGAACCACCAAGGTCATGCTCACATAAAGGACAAACACCTGCACACCAAGGACGCATACACGCGCCAAGGCTATGGTCTCCTACTAAGGTCACATGATCACGGGAATAGGCACCCCCTACTACTTTTATTAATGTATAGCTAAGTTAAATGATCTTGACCTAGTAATATTAGTAATGCAATGGTTCCTTAATGTTCTGTTTGTCATTTAGATCTAAGTATTTCGGTAATCGTTAAAATGGGCGTTCTGAAAGTTCAAACCAATGTCGGAGTCCCACAGTATCAAGGTCTGGGTTTTTTTCTTTCTGGATTTACATCCTCTATGCAGGTATAGCTATTTTGTCTGCTCAGGTCTGTCCATTTTTTATCTCTGGATTTATGTTCTCTTGTTCGTCTGGTTATCAGGATTTACGTCCTCTGTTCAGATCTGGTTTCTCTAAAATTTACAACCTCTATGCATGTATGTTTTTTTCAGTATATGCGTATCCTTTATGCATGCGTGTTTTTTTGTGTGTTGTTGTTGTTGTTGTTTTAGTTTAAAAAATTTCACTGGATTTGTTTCTTCTATTCAGATCCAATTACTCTAGATTTATGTTTTCTAACCAGGTTTGGTTTCTCTAGGTTTGCTTTCTGTGTCTCAGATCCTATACTCAATTTTTTATAAGCACCAGGCCAGGTCCAATTTCTTTGGATTTGAGTCTCTAAACCAGGTCTGATCTCTCTGAATTTGTGCCCTCTAAACTCTAAACAGGGCTGGTTTCTTTAGATTTGCTTCCTCTAACCAAGCGGGCAGCATAGCCCAGTGGTACAGTGCCCGCCTGATGCGCTGTCGGTCTAGGATCGATCCTCGTCAGCTAACCAATGGGTTTTTTTTTTCGACATAACCATATGTCCGACGCCGATATAACCGTACTTATAACACCAATTCCTCTAACCTGGGCTGGTTTCTTTAGATTTGCTTCCTCTAACCAGGCTTGTTTTTTTTATATTTGCGTCCTCTAACCAGGTTTGGTTTATCTGAGCTCAGGGCCGTACCCTGACCAAAATCCATGGGGGGAGAGGGAGGGGCACTAAATTTTATAAATAATTTTTAACATACTATAAAGATTAAACCTTCACCTTAACATATTAAAAAAAAAAAGGACGAGATTCTCAGGCCCTGGAGCTGACATCCTCTAATACCCCATTCTCACTAGTGACTTGAAAGATTTTCTACACGACTACCAGATCGTCACAAACATTATTGTCTGGTTAACTATATGTCACAGTGTAATATATTTCCATTGTGTCATGTTTTATTGGATGCAAGACACTGATGACCTGCGGCCTAATTTACAATGGTCTCTTAGGCTTTGCTAGACAACAAAACATCCTCTTTGCAAAGTCATTTAGCACTGCACTGCTAGATCGCAAAGTTGTAAGCATTTAGTGAATTAGGCCCGTGGTCATCACCAAGGAGCAGCCAGTCGTATGTCTTGAAAATGTTAACACGTACCTTTGTAAACAACCCATGTGTTATAAAAAAATAAAATGCATGATATCCTCACCAACGTGTGTGTAAAAAACATAGTCTTAGAGTAAGTGTGTGGAAAATCTCATATGCCAGTGTATGGCGCAGTTGACTAGAGTACATGTTCCATTAATTAAGCTGTATACTGTTTAGGAATATTCGACCTCGTCTTCTGCTTAATATTACTTTTTTGTGGAACAAAAGAAAGTTTGTTTTGTTTAACAACATCACTAGAGCACATTTATTTATTAATCATCGGATACTGGATGTCAAACATTTGGTAATTTTCACAGTTTAGAGAGGAAACCTGCTACATTTGTCCATTAGTAGCAAGGAATCTTTTATATTCATCATCCCACAGACACATACCATTTTGGGGGAAACAAAAATAAGACTTCTGTAAGTGACCAACAAATGCCTCAGCAATGGTTCAACACATAGGTTACCATTAAAATGAGTTCAGAGAGCACTAGGAAGCAAATGAATTGGAGAAAACTTAAGGTGTTTTCTCTTTTATAAATACATTACCGGTCCTCAAACAAGTGCCTCCCCCCCCCCCCCGCAATGGTCTGGTCCGAACATCCCAACAGCCAATGGGATGGCCTAAATTCTTCTACTGTATACTGCTCTCTAGTTCTGGTCACATGACTGTAACTTCCTTCTTTTTCCCTGAGTGCATCGCACGGAGAACAGGAAGCGGGAAGGCTCGGGTGGGTTGAAATCTTGAGAACCGGTAATGTATCTATAAAAGAGAAAACACGTTTCTCCGTTTCTTTTTACATTACCGGTCCTCAAACAAGTGCAGCATTCAACAGATGATGGCGGGTGCAGGGATCCGTAGATGCTTCTTGTAGCTTCCCAAGACAGATAGTAGCTGACCAGCGGAAGAATAAGGCCAACCATGGTAATCCTAGGGATGCCCGTCGCAGACCAATGCAGGTGATGTTAGCAACAACAACCAGAATGGTGGCATCCGTCAGCAGTGGCGGTGCAGCCCCCATTACTATGGACCAGGAGGTGGAAGCCACATCAGTAGGTTATGACATGGTGGGAAGACGTTGCCACCTTGGATGCGTGTCATGGGCGACACTCACGTATTGCCGAGTTAGTTTAGACTAAGCAGTCCACAACATAATGAGGTGCATCCATCAGAACATGCCGTGCAGTGCAGGGCAAGTTATTTAGGCCAAAGTTCCGGCTACAGTGCGTGAACTGTGCATAAGAACGTAGTCTAAGCAGTCCTCATCTGTCGATTCATTGGACATCTCAGGATGCAGCCCAGAATCGATCAGACATCATCAGCGACGAGGACGGCTGGTATTCAACAGAGTCTGTGCAGCAACAACCGGACCCAAATGGTGGAACCCCTCAACGTCTTCTGTGGAGATGTCTTGCAGATAGTAGTTGGCGAAGATGGAGTCCGTAGTCCAGTAGCAACCCGTAATGATGTGTTGGATGGGCGTGTTGCAATGCAGTGACATGGTGGCAGCCTAGGCACAAAGTTCATGCCGGTTCGTAGCAGATGGATTTGGTAACCCGTCATTCTGATAAGCCGTCAGAATACAGGACTGGATCCATGTAGCCACTGTGTTCTTGGTAATATCCCGCAAACGACTCTGGTTACACGCAGCCCTCGAAATTTGCGGCGGCAATCGGCAATGCCATCGCAAAAGCTATCGCAAACTTGAATTGCGACAGCATTTCATTGCTGTCCCAAATCTGTGAGTGGTGAAAAGTCTGTAGACATTTCTCTCTGAACTCTGTCCAATTACAGATCCCAGAGAGAAGCATAAATTTATTATCGTGTGTAGCTCAGTTTCCTTAATTAATATAAATTGGTTTATTCCAGTATAGAAGATTACGAAAGTAAAGTTGAGATGTTATGTTTTAGCATATTACTACAACAGTGGAACATATATGAATAATTTTGACAGCATTAATATTTTCTTTAAAATTGCCGTCGTACTGCCGTTGAACAATATATTTGGGACGGCACTTAACTGCCGTAGCAAACCTGTCCGAATTTTAAGGGCTGTACACGACAGAGGACAGAGCCTGCACAACATACGAACGAGGCTCTTGAATGGGCATCTGGTTCTTGGTGACGAAATTCATGAGTAGCCCCAAGTTGACTGCCCGACGATCTCAGTGGAAGCAAACCAAGTCGACATCAAGAGCATGGAGTTCTGAGACACGAGCAGCAATGACAAACCCCAGTAGGAACACCGTCTTCCTTGTCAAATCTTGCAGGGAAGATGTAGCAAGCAGGTCAAACAGTGCAGCTGATAACGTTCGTAACACCAGATTAAAGTCCCAGCGTGGTGGCCGAAACCGTAGGACTTGATCTTCCAGGCAGAACTCTTTGATCATCTTGTGGATTTCTGGTACACCTGATAACTTCGTTCCCATAGCAACATCACGTACAGTAGCGATGACGGAAACATACCCAGCGATGGTAGAACCTTTCAGACGTAATGAAGTCCATAGGTACAGCAAAAAGTCAGCAAGACGAGGTATCTGGATCGTCTGATATTTGAGTTTTTGTCGGACACACCATCAGTGAAAGCAGATCCATCTGACGTAAGGCGCAGTAGTGGATGATCTGTGTGCTATCAAAATGGTCACCGTAAACTGTGAAGAGAACCCTTTCTTCTTCAAACTCGTGGAAATAAGGTCCATGTGCGCAGTTGGAATAACTGCGGACACGGATGGTACAGTCTTGATGTGGGATGAACCAGCAGATGATCCCAGTCTAGCAACGGTAACGGATGTGGATCAGCAAGATGTAACAGGTCGGAATACCACAGTCGGGTTGGCCACATTGAAGAGATAAGCAGCAAGCGACAGTTGTACTGCCGAAACCGCTGAAACACCCGTGGCAGCAGGATCGGTGGAGGAAAGGCGTAAGCATCCAGTTGATCCCAGCTGATGGCCAAGGCGTCTAGATCCAGCGCTTCCGGATCTGGTACCAGAGACATGTACACCCGCAAATGATGGTTGAATCTTGTGGCGAACTGATCGATGATTGGTGTCCAAAGTTGTTCACACACCCATCAGAATGCCTCCGGATGAAGCATCCATTCTGTCGGCTGTGGAGATGACGGTCGAGACAGCATGTCGGCAAGCACGTTAGAAACTCCCGGGATATGACGAGCCCGAAGTTGTAGCGGAATCTCGTCGACCATCTTAAAAAGACGAAAGGTCAACTGCAGCAGAGGACTGGCTTGAGTTCCGCCCTGATGGTTGATGTAAGCCGCCGCCATGGTGCTGTCTGTGGCCACCATAAGGAAGGCCCCAGTCAACATGTTGATGTGGAGTCCCAGTTCGTCTGAAGACCACAGCCCCACCATTGTCTGGTTGTTGAGATGAGCTCCCCAACCTTCCAGTGACACATCGATGAACAGGTGATGAGTAGTGAGAAATGGTCGCATAGAGACACCGTCTAAGACGTTCGATCGGTGCTGCCACCACAGAGAGATGATCAAATTTGTGTTGTCGAGACGCACGAACGGGTTGAGAAACATCTGCAGATGTCTCAAATGAAGACGGCCCCTGATTGTAAAGTCTTGCGCGGACGTCAGTAGACCCAGAAGACTGCCAATCTGTAGGACCGCCATCAAGGAAGAGGGTGTGTTGACCCCTCCGCCGCTGACATTGCTGACAAAAATTCTTGTAGCATGACCAGGAACAGTGCTTCAAAACATTAGCCATCGGATCGTCTATGGATGGCACTGGTGAGCAGATTCCTACTTGCAATGTCAGATAACTGTCGAACTCCGCCGCAATGAACCATAGTAATCTTTGTACCATGTGATGACAATTGGATGACTTCAGGGACCAGCGGAAGTAGCAACTGTCGAGCAATGCCACCGGATATAGTGAACGATCTGCCGAAAATCGCTGAATCTTCGAGCAACAGAGGAACCGATACAAGGGACCGGACCAGTAGATCTTCATCACCAACCCGGAACGCTTGAACGTCATACCCCTTCACGACAACAGTGTGGAATAGATCACAGGTCCGCCAAAATGTGTGGCTCGTATTGTGCCGATCCAATGTACTGGCTGCAACCGGAAACACGGAATGTGGACGGTCCCGTCATGATTCGATGTAAACCTTTCAAACGTGCTGATGTTAAATATTGGCAGTTAATGTACACCAAGTGTATACATTTTGCCATTGTTTGAGGAACTTTAGGGTGTATACCACCAAATCAAATCCCATAGACAACAATAGTAACATATGTGGCTAAAACAGCGTATCAATCAACATAAACGCCACGGATATAAATACTACCACCCCTCACACTTCAAGTGAACCAGAGAAAATTGGGGGTTAAGCTGCTCGGTTCTGAGATAACGGGTAGTGTCTATGACTACCCTAGTTCCGCACAAAATTAGAGTACTTTACACATTGGTACTAGATGAAATAAAATTGCATATTTTGTTTACCCAGATGAAACTATTATTTTTTACAACCAACACACTCACATGTATAACCAATCACAGGAAAGGTTGGGTGCACCTCGGACTTTGACCCAGCCGGAAATTATTTGATTTAGTACTACCTTTACTGATGGTACAATACTGTCCTCGGTGATGCTCTGTACCTACAGCAATTGGTGCAGTTGTTAAGTCAACTGAAAGTTACAAATGACAGCCTATGATATTGGTATTGACATAAAACATTAGTGTCTCGACTCAAATCTCTAATAATATCACATGCTTGTAAATTATATGATGTTGCCGTGGCATTAAAGTCCCGTGTCTAGACTCTAAAAGTTGTATACAGCACGAGACCATATCTGGGAACCAGCTGGCCAGTCTCGTCTATATTGCAATAATTTACCCACATCTGAATCTTGTTCATTCAGTACCATTCTTGTGAAGACTGAAAGTCACAAAATGCCTAATCTGTTTCAGTACCTCTTTGCATCAAGCTGTCATCATTCATTGTTGTGGTGGAGTCAGGGTGGAGTTATATCGCTCACCATGAGTTTCGGGGTCAATATTCCTTCATAACATCTGTTTTCAACATCCCAACCAGTGCCCTGCAACTGGTATATCAAAGCACACATAAAAGCATATGTGGTTTCATCAGGCATTTTCTTGTACTGTACAGACCAGCTGTTGCAATAACTATGTTAGACAAGGGTGGTATTTAGTTAAGTTGTAGGAGCACTTGTGTTGTATGATCGAATCACATCAGTGGACTCATTCTCCAAATGGGTTTTTTCCCATCCCAACCAGTGTCCCATGACTGATATATCAAAGGTTGTGGTTGTGCCATCTTGACTGTGGGAATGAGAATATAAAATATCCCTTGCTACTAATGGAAAAATTTACCTGGTTTCCTCTAAGATCACATAAATTGGCATCCCATAGCTGATGTGCTCAGTGATGTTGTTAAACAAAACAAAGTTTATGTTAATCGCCACAACCTGGTATTGTTAAGCAAGCATTCTTTTATTACAGAGTGGTTTTGCAGGCAAACCTATTTGCCAAAACATGACATTGTACACCAGAATGCACTATAAAAAGCATACAATAATTTCTTTATAAACAGTTCCATGGTGAGCGATCACAATTATGACCAAAATCTTAGTTTGATCTTCCTCTCTTGTAATAAGTCTGGATTGCTAATACTAGCTCTGTAGTAGACCTTTCACTCGAGGAGTGATGAGTTGAATAATTGATCTCTTATGGTGAACATTTAGGTTACCTTCCATTCCAGCAAGTACCTATGGCTGGTACATTAAAGGACATACTACAGTATATTGTATTCTATCTGTGGCCAGTGTATATGAAAAATTCCTGACTGCTTCTACCTTATTCATAACGTTCTTTAAACACCTATATTTTAATCCAAATATTCATGTTCAGTTTTCACAAAATCATCTTCTTTGAAATTTATTCACATTGGCTGCACTCCCAAGTGAAATGTTGTACATCATATACCATACCCTGTTACATGTATAACCAAATATATTTTGCCAGATATTTTAAAGCTTGTAAATATATATAAGAATTATGTGGAAATAAATGTCTCGTCAACCATAAATGTTTTCGATGCACTGTGTTAAACATCCATAGGTGCAACTTTAAACCAAGTTTCATTGATATAGGACCTATAGTTTATTAGAAACTGATCTAAAAGCTAAAACACATATAAAAGATACCTTACTAGTAGTAGTGTATATGATGCTGGGCAGGGTTTTTTCTCAGACTATCTAGATCATCTGTTGCAATAACTACATCAGGAAAGACTTGGTCTGAATTACCAAAATTCATAGCGGTTTAAAAAAGTCAATATAGATTTATAAAATGTTTCTTTTGATACCACAAAATTAAAAAATGTACAGTGAAACCCCTCAACACCGGACCCCCTCTAAACCGGAATCCCCTCAAAACCGGACTTTTTCTGCGGTCCCGTCATTTACACATCTTTTAACACTACATTTTACCCCTCTAAACCGGAAACCCCTCTAAACTGAACACCGGACAAACAATTCAGTCCCAATGTGTCAACTTAGTGTAAATCCTACCCCTGAAAACCGGACGATCAAACCGATACCAATCAATATGGCACCCACCTGTCTGTAAACACTGATGGCTAGTGCAATATGCGCATGCTCAAGATCGCTGTTATCAGTGTGATCACCACTGCATACAGTACAGGTACCGCTCAGCAGGCAAGATTAGCCACTTGACAATAAACAATTAAAAGAACTGATCGCAAGCTTTGGTATGGAGTTAACTACTGTAAACACATTGAATGTGTTGTAATTATGGTTAACATTAACAGAGTTCGGGTTTGGGTTAGATTTCTTTATCAAGTTACGAGTGTGTTTTTAAGGTCTTAAATGTGATCCTTCACAAACATGTCTCATGATTTGCTTCAAAGATGGACTTTTTAATGTATTTTTTATTCAATATTACTCCCATGGATGTTTTTATTTTTCTAAATGCTCATAAATGCACCATTATTCAATATTTTCGTGTTGTTCTTGTTTTAAAAAACTTTAACACTTTCCCTATTTTATGGAGAACGGAAGGTATTTCCGTCCAGGCAGACCCCTGTAAACCAGACACCTCTGAAAACTGGACATTTTACTTGGTCCCATGGATGTCCGGTATTGAGGGGTTTCACTATTAATAATTTCAAATATACATGATCATATCAGTTTGTTTGTAAAATAATTTTAGTTTCAGGAAAACAAACTTTCACTTCCGAATAGCTGAGATTCATCCTCATCCTTAATTTCTGAGTTATGAAATGAGGGCTTTTTCTTGAAACTAAACAAGTTGTCAAGATCATCGTCACTGTCATGAAGAATGGTTTCTACTTTTGTCACAGCTTTTTTGTGTCTTTTTCTAGAACCTGCAAAGCAGTCAATACTATCGTCTATAAGAGTACTGTTATTTAACAGATCGGACATGAAACCACTCTCGTCATTTGTGGAAAAGTCAGACTCTGCTGATTTGGAAGACTTATGCACTTTTCTTTTTGGTGATGCGTTAGGTGGTGGCTTTTTTAGTTTTGCTGAATTCAGAAAGATGTTATCAATGATGGAGAATCGTGGATTATCTGAATCTGTCCTGTCACAAAGTCTCTTCTTGTTTAACTCTGATTTTGATGATGTGTCTACATCTTGGTCAAAGCCCATTTCACCCAAAAGATTGTCAATGTCCGCTACTTTTCTAATCTTTGAGCATTCCTTGGCATCAAAAATGTCAAACACATTACTTTCCACAAGTGAAGAATTATCACAAGCAGATGGCAAACATGTGGTTGTATAATGCTTTCCTTTGTCTGTTAAATTATACTTCTGCTCTTGCTTTTCCATTAAATTAAATTTGTGCTTTTTCTCGTCTTTCAAACTACACTTCTGATCATTCTTTTCTACTAAGTTACACTTTTGTTCATTCTTTCCCATCAATGGTGTTCTAAGTCTTGTTTTTACAATCCTCTGTTTACTCTGCCTTGGTGTTTTTAAGAAACATGATGATGGCTTCATTCCAATTTCTAGACTCGATGCAGGACTTTGATCAGTATCCATTTCCTTGTCACAATCATCTTTGAAAGATTCACTGTCTGAAAGATCCACAAAAGTTAATCCAGTAACAGGTTTCTTCTTTGAAGATTTTGGAATCTTAACTCTTGAAACAACCGACTTTGAATGCTCTGAGGATATAAAAGGAGTCATCAAAATATATTGCAATTTGAAATTTTTATTTATTATGTCAGACAATAATGGTGACAATGAAATTATTTATCATGTACTAACATTTATTTCTAAACATGATCAAAATAGCATGACACTGCACAGAGATAGCTAGTTTGTTTTGTTGGAAACACAAACTAGAGCACATTGATTTATTAATCAATGGCTATTGGATGTTAAACATTTGGTAATTTTGACATATAGTCTTAGATCTTTTATATGCCCCATCCCACAGACAGGATAGCACATAACAATGCATTTGATGTACCAGTCACGGTTCACTCACTGGAATGAGAAATAGCTCAATGAGTCCACCGACAGGGATCGATCCTAGACAGACCACACATCAGGTGAGTGCTTTACCACCGACTCAAGTCCTGCATCTTGCACAAAGGCAGATGTATAATATCAAAAAGTGAAGTAAGTATGATCCAGGTGAATGAATAAAGGTACCTAGGCCACCACCATATAAACCCTCAGATTTGGACGTTTCACGTTTCTAAGCAATGGTAAAAAAATACTAAATTTACTGAAAACATCTAATTTTCTCGTTCAGATTAACCAAACAAAATAATTATTTAAAAGAAAACAAATTGTATACCTTTGTTACTTCTTTTTTTTGAACAAGGCACATTTCCTTTTGCTGCATCTTCTTGTTCAGTGTTTAAAGTGGTAACCTTGGTGATGACCTCAGCCAAATCAGGGTGTTGATCAATATAAAATGATTTTAGCATATCAAGACTCTGCTTTGTATCTGAAGACAGGATTGACTCGGCTAATGCCAGTGGTGATTCATACTGCAGAACTTCTCCAAGTTTCTTGAAGTGTTGTCTTAAATAAAGGAAACAATATTATCTATAACATTTCTATGGCTGTTGGAACTAATATTCTATTTTT
Source organism: Dracogyra subfuscus (assembly GCA_016106625.1). Classification (NCBI taxonomy): domain Eukaryota; kingdom Metazoa; phylum Mollusca; class Gastropoda; order Neomphalida; family Peltospiridae; genus Dracogyra; species Dracogyra subfuscus. Next base: position 6,692 of record JAECMU010025498.1, on the reverse strand, counting down.
ATTCGACCTTTTACATAGAATTTGTTTTAAAATGATTTTCAAAGTTAAAACTGCCAAAAGTGACTGCAACTTCAACCAAGCCTTCTGCACTATGTTTCATGATGGTAATAAATTATATCCTTTAAAATTAAAGTTTATTTTGTTGAATAACACCACTAGAGCATATTGATTCATTACTCATTGGCTAATGGATGTCAGATATGTGGTATTTTGACATATAGTCTTAGAGAGGAAACCTGCTACATTGTTCCATTAGTAGCAACAGATCTTTTATATGCACCATCCCACAGACAGGATGGAGCATACCTGTCGTTGTGCACTGGAATGAGATAAGCCTAATGATTGATTTCATCCTTTAAATGGTATGTGATAGAATAACTTTACAAACACGACTCATCTCAATTTGAATCTCACCGTCTAATTGCACTGGGGGTCTGGCCAACAAGTATTCTGGTGGACTTGTGCTCTATTGCTTGAGGTGTGTTGTGATCATGTTTTTTCTTCTGATGACTTGATCTGTTATACAACTTTTTCACTTCTGGTGGGTCTGGTGCTCCATCACTAGACTATTAAAAATAAAATGTTCGTATTATGACACTTTAGTACATTGATGTGACAAGGGATTTGTTTAATATGGACTTTCCCACTACCAGTTGCAGAGTACTGACAGGAATGGGAAATAACATAATGGGTAAACACATACCCCAATCCCAGCCTCCACAAAAATAGCTTTTTGTCAATAATTTCAGTTTGACTTATGCAAAAAGACAAGGTGGTTTGGACATAATAAAATAGATTTTTGTTATATCACTAAAATATTACTGATCATATAAATAAAACAGTAATATTTTCACAACTGATTTAGATTTGTTCTTTTATTTGGCATCTTATTTATTTGTATTTATTATTTAATGTGCTGAGGAAAGGGACAGAAAGTACTCTACATATTGGTCGGCAATTTGCTCAGGACCTGGGCCATATGAAGTTTGTCTAATACCTGGGAGTATGGATCCACTTGCATTGCCGGTTCTTGTGAGTTCTGGTGTAACTCATAGACCTCCTGCATGGCTTTTCGACTCATATGCTCCTCTGCTCTGCTGGGACCAACCATCTGGTCATTTGCATGAACATGCAAAACACCACACATTTCTATTATAAATAATAATACAATTTAACAATACAGTACAGACAGATCATGTCTATTTTTCACTAAAATTATATATTATCTGCACTACCATAATTTCAGTTTATGTTGCAGTACATACATGTATATAGTTAAATTTATAAATAATATTTATCCCTTAGCCATGTGTAACTTTCCTAAATGGAAATTTATCATTAACACATGTGTTCAGACAATCACACATATAAAATTATTTCTCTCGTCTTCAGGTATATTGAACAGAACTATCCCATGAAAGAAGGCCACACATAAGAAATTTCTATCTTACATGGGATATCACACGCTTGCATTTAACATGACGTCATTGGTAATATACAACATCATATTCATGTGAGGTCATTACACAAGAGTTTTAAAATAATATTTTGTTATTAAAACCTTCATTTTAAAAGCTATCTTGTTAATTTGTAGTGTTACATTTTATTTAACACATGAAACAAACACAGCAAATACGATAGTGTAGTTTATTTATGATAAAATTGTCAGATAAAAAGTTACTTGTTCAGTCATCTTTGTCTTTTCGTGTAAAATAATGGTTTATTTACCGAATGAATGAAAGAAAGACTCCATCAAAGTCCCAGGTCGAAATTTTCACCATCTCGGGTGTACTTTTTCTATCCCACATGACCGCATACAATGGTGTCTTATAATATTTAATACATTAGTCATGAAAATCCAAGGACCAATCTAATAATAATGCTTGACAACACCTCAGAACATTGATTTTAGCAGCTATTTGGTGTTGAACATTATTATTAAATAATAGTCTTAGATGAAAAAACCCATTGCTACAGGCAGCAGGAACTGTTTTATGTGGACTTGTATGCAAGGACATGCTCCAAGCATAAAATATTCTGGCCGCAGTGTAATTTTATTTCAGTAAGAAATACTGGCTCCAATTATTATTATTTTTTTTTTTTTTTTTTTAAATAAATTTGTATTGCCCCAGAGACAACATATGACGATGTCAGGGTTGGGACCCTGAAACATTATCTTACATAGCAGTTACAAACACTATACAATAGAATTCAACAGTACATTTCACAGTGGAGCAAAGAGAAGAAGAAAAAGAAGAACAACATCAGCAAGAAGAATAAACAAATAATAAAAAACCAAGAAGAAGAAAAGGAAGAAGAAGAGAAGAAATCTCAAACAAATCAAGAGATCTTTATAAATCCAAAAGGCAAAAAGGCCTGTTTAAAACGTTTTCAGAAATCTTAAATATGGTTCCCATTTGTTGTTGAATTCTTTATGTAAACAATTTGTATAAAATATGTATCTTTCCAATAGAAGTTTATCTTTAATATAATTTTTGATTCCAATTTTGTTTAGTGCAATGTTTAGTGTACTTTTGTTTATAATTAACCAGTTTACAAATTTATTTTTGTTGTTTATAATCCCAAACAAAATCATATTTCTATTGAACTGGAAGTGTTCCTCTGTTTGTTGTAACCACTGCTCTATACAGTTCCAGATTTCGGCGACTTTGGGACAAGCATAAAACCGATGTTCCGGTGTTTCAGGTTGGTTATGGCTAAAATTACAGAGATTTGAAGCAACATATTTTATTTTATATAAGAATGTATTCGTAGATGTAACTCTATGTAGGATTTGATATTGGAAACATAGCAATGTAGGATCTTTCAAAGTCTTAAATGGAAGGCTATAATATTGTGCCCATTCTGAGTGTGAAAAAACAAATCCTTCAATGGAAATTTTTATTTCAGACGTGGGGATAATAGACGTGTTATTGAATATTTTATATATTTCTCTACTTCCAGATTTTTCTTTCAAAGAGGTTTTATTTTACTTGGCAAAATGGGATGTTTTGGAACATCAAATGTTTGAGTCTTTAAACTTGTTTTTTCACGGATAAATTTTTTTATAGCGTTAATTAATGAAGCAAATTCAAAATAAATTGTTTTTATATTAAATTTCAAACTAAAGGTGTCATAATCCATGAACTGTCCTTGATTATTAAGTAAGTCTTGTATAAATAGAATACCTTTCTCGACGTATTTTTTATATATTGCGGGTTTTCTATCAATTAAAATATTATTATTATATCAAATGTTTGAGCTTAAAATGTCTTCTGTTTGTTTCTGGCTCCAATTATTAGTTCCGTTCGAACATTAGGGTTTGGGATAGTTATTGTTTGTTTTAGACTTAGAATAAATATTCCAGAGTATGTTGCATATAGTGAGTGGCGGATATATCCAGGTGGATTCAATATACACTCTCCCACAGACAGGAGAACACATAAAACAGTCTTATGACATGGTGTAGGAAAAGAGCCCCAAAACATAACACGGATGTATTGAGTAAATCTTAAGAAGACATACCAAACACAGAGCTCACAGAGGAGAATGAGCGAGGTGGTGAATGATCTATGGGCACTTCATTAAGTTTATCATAATCTGTAACTTTCTCTGTAGTGCACTTCTTTCTCCTGACTGCCAGTGATGGTATTGCCATTGGTCTTTCCATGTTTGAAACCAGCTTTTTGTCTCTGGCAGTCTTGTCTCCTCCTACAGATGGTGATCCTTTTGTGTGTTTGTTAATGTCTGCGGTATCTCCTGGACGTCCAGATAGTTTTATGTCACACTCTGTGACTCCATCATGTTCATCCACCCCTGAATCTGTATATAAAACTCATATGCAATTTCTTTTAAGTCATTGACTGGTTTTGAAACTCAAACTATTTCTGAATATCTATTTTAGTCTCTGTGTACTGCTTTATCGATTACTTCAGTGATAATGCAAGTGAAGATGCTTACGTTGGCTGTTCCAGAATTTTGTTTTCACCCCTGTATTAAATGTTTTTAATTTTTAAAGAAACGTTTTAATTTACATAGAAATATTAAAAAATATATACATGTATATATATATATATATTAAAGTTGGTATATGTTTCAACCTAAATAATAATTTGTTATACAAAGTTTAACTCGATTCAGTATGGTGTTACACTGCAATTCCTTTTTGATGCAAATGAACTGCAACTTATTATATCAATTTGAATGTATCATACCCTCTGAATCAAAGAAAGCAGCAAACTCTGATTCCTTTGTGTGGCCACTTTCCTCATCAGAACTAGTTTCTACAGAATCTTCCTCGTCCTCACTGTTCTCTTTATCAGTCTGTCCTGGCAGTGGGACGTACCTGGCTACATCACAACCTCCAAGCTCTGCTTCAATCTTCGCATTTCTCTGTAGTGAACAAAGAGAAGGATTCTGTTTTAAACTTAAGACTACTTCTGCTGTACAGTGAATATCTTATACAAGTGAGTCAGGGCGACCAACCTAATGGAAATATTTTTCCGGAATTTTCTAGTATTTTCATTTTTAAGCGCGCAAACGCCCCTTTTAAAACAATAGTTTAAAACATACGAAACGCCATTTTCAAAGGATCGATCCCCGTCAGCTAACCACTGGGTTTTTTTCTCGACATATCCATATGTCCGACGCCGATATAACCGTAGTTAAAATGTGTTGAGTGCGTCAAAAAATATAACAAATAATTTAAACAGCGCCATATTTCAAATATTTAAAAGATAACAACAACCAAAGAGGTACATAATAAAAAATATTTTATTATTTATTGGAATGTTATGTATTCAATAATACAAATATAAATCAGTAAGTGAAAGAATTTTTCTACTTCCTTTTTAAGCATAGCCCTATTTTATGGCTGGTCTAGTTTACTATACCTAGTAATGCAATTAACATCATTATCACACACAAATACACACACCAAACCAAACTTAAACAATCATTACCAAAAAAACCTAAAAAACCTAAACGACCCACTTTATTAGCAAATAGTGTAGTACAGTTTCACTCCCATCTACAGATTAGTAATAAAGTGACAAACTTGGGACCAGTGTTATTTTGTATGTAGGTACATTGCCACATTTGCACTATTTCATCAGTGGGGTCGAACTAATTTGTGATTAACTGAATCGGGGACAAAACGTCTGGTACCCACTTCGATTGGCTATCGTTCTGCATTACGCTTACATTACTTTGGTTTGTAAACATTTACATTTTTTCATAGTTTAACTTACTAAGCTACTTGAATAAAACAAGATCAGTAGGTATATTAATTAATATTAATGTCATAAATGTGTCACAGATCACTGGTAGCCAAATAGTATTTAGTGGAATGTTGTCCGTGAAAGCATGTACGAATAGAATTTAGGAAGTGAATTGTGGAACCGTTTCTTTTGTTTTCATATGCTCGCAAGTGTTCTATGTTCAGGTTTTTACACACCGTGGCGAAGTTGCATGCATCGCCATAGAACCGATGTCTGTCCCATAGTAATTACTATATGTTATTTGAAATATCTTTAAAATGAATAATGATAGCAAATTTGGAAAAAAAATTGGATATTTGGTTTTAATTCCGGAATTCCGGATATGGGTTAAAAATTCCGGATATTTCGGAAAAATCCAGAAAGTTGGTCGCCCTGGTGAGTGGTTTTTTTTCACAAACTGAATACCAAACATTTTTTCTTTCAAAATTATAGAATAATTTCCATCAAAGGGAGCTATTGTTTTTAATCTTTGAACAGACTGCATTCACTACACTAATCAAAGACCATGCTTGAAAACATTCCTGTCCACCTGTTAGAAATTATGATGCTTCAGTCAAACAAAATTCAAATCAGCACCTACATTTTAAAGGAATGTGTATAAAAACAAGGCATATAGTAACTAATTGTAATATACATTCATCGACAATTGCAACAATCTGCAAAGTTAAGAGAAAATATCAGCTGTTATAACACCCACACTACTCCTTTTAAAGGTAATGAATTTTTGATACAGCCTCTCTAAAATGGACACCAAATAGATTTAGAGAGGTTCTATTTAGTAATGATATTTAAAAAGGGAACACGAAAAACGCAATTCCAGGTGTTTTTTTAACTCTCCCACAGATAGGACAGCATATACACAGCTTTTTAAGTGCCAGTTTTGAGGTATTTGATAGAACAAGAACAAGAAATTAATCAGTGGGTCCATCAATTGATTATACAGTTCATTTCACCCCAATCATGTGTTATAATCACTGAGCCACACTCTGCTCCTTTACCCTGAGTTTTTCAATCTTATCCAGACTTCTGTTTGTTCCCCATCTCAACAAATAAACACATCATTCTTTTTTATGTCTTTAAAAAACACTCATCTTACAATAACCTTTTTTAAATAGAATTATATGAATAAATACATTTGGAATGACCTTTGGCTGAATTATTTCAAACTGTGTTTGACCGTTGGAAGAAATAATAAATGTGTACATACAAAATTAATTTAGACAAACCTTGATACAATTATTATTGAGATCCCACAAAATATGGCGATGTGCAGAAGTGCATTTGTTAAAGAGATATTCATATTCTAAGCAAGAGAATATAAGTAAATTGTAATTTTAATACATGTAAATCAAATGTAAAACTATTTTATTTGCCAAATACCTTTTAAAATGGCTACAAAGTGAGGATAGTCTG
>JAECMU010025484.1:3024-16686 GCA_016106625.1 Dracogyra subfuscus | reverse complement strand
TTTTTCTTGATCAGTGCAGGCTATCTACCATAGGGTAAAATGGGTATGGTACCATACCCAAATATGTTTGCAGAATTTGTTTTCTAAGTTAACTTTTTGACAAAATTAATTAAATCTTATCATTACTGTATGATTTTCTTAATCCTAACCACAAACTTAATCCATTTTCTTTCTGAGGGAGGACACCCCATGTATGTTGACTCTGGTTGCATTCAATTCCATAGAGACATACCCAAAATTTTCTATCTAACAGAAACACCGTGGTTGTAGTGATCCATGTTAGCTGTTTGATCATGATGCATCTGAATCAGACGACTTATCCATATAAAACCTCTTTTGCTAGGCAAGTATTTATTCATGATGAGTCATTATTGTTCCTTCGGGTTCTTTGCACCATGGGAGTCCTTTTGCAGATAGTTCCTGGTTCTGCTGCCCCAGGGTGTACTTTATTAGTTTCAAGAAAACCCGATTTATCAACTGGTGCAACAGACAAACCAGCATAGTTAAGCAAACTGAAGCTGGTATCCTTTAATGAAGAAACTATGTTTAGCAGCTTATTGATTTGGGATACACCGGGTTCATGTGAAGCTCATTCAAAGGATATATATGGTTTACGTTTCCAATGAATATCAAAGCCATGTTCATCTGTTGAGTATGCAGGATTCTCTCCAGGTTATATTGAGTGAACAGTAAATCTTATGCTGTGCATTGGGTGTACTTTCCGGGTTTTGTTGTGTGTTCAGTGCACTCTCCTACTTTTGTTGTGTATTTGGTGATCTCCCCAGGTTCTGTTGTGTGTCCAGTAATCTCTCCAGGTTATAATGTGTGTTCAGTGATCTCTGCAGATTCTATTGTGTGTCCAATGATCTCTCCAGGTTCTATTGTGTGTTCAGTTATCTCCCCAGGTTCTTTTGTGTATCAGTGATCTTGCCATGTTCTGTTGTGTATTCAGTGATCTTGCCAGGTTGTGTTAGTCTGGTCCCATTTCTTTAGGATTATATCCCACATACTTTTCTAACCTAATTTGGGTATGCTGAATCCGAAAAATATGTTGGCCATCTCAAAAATTACTTTTTGAGGGTCAAAATGACCAATACAAATTGACCATCTACGGAAATAGGATTGTATCGAAAATACATTGTAGCCAAGTATAATAATACACCAAAACACGTACCTCAGCGTAACAAACACCAGTGTAATTGCTAAAACTTCAATTAAGTTATTAACATAATGTATTCTGAGAAAGGGCATTTGTCTTTTCTAATTATAATAATGTACGTGAGACTTTTAGCACCAAAGATTAGAGCAATGAAAACGGCCAGTCTGCACCTGCGAAATTTGAGAAATAAAATTAAAATAATTGTATAGAAATAGTTGGTATTGAGTTAACATTATTAATATTAGAAAATATTTTAAGCAAAGAATGCATATAACTCGTCTCCGTTTGAGAAAAATTCTGTGTTTTCGTAGGGTTTGTTGAACAAGTGCTCGGGCCGTTCAGTGCGGCTGTTTTGGCTTTTGCGTTGTAAATTGTTCAAACAATAATCTTATAGTAGAGATTTATTAAAATATATTTGTTGTTTTTCTTGGTGTGTAACCGTTTAGGATGTGAGGGCGAAGAATAGGTGGGGTTAAGTTAGTTGCTACTGTCCTTTTTTCTTTTCTTTTTCCTTTTTTTAAAATTATCCACTATTGACAGTTTGTACACTTTTCTTTCGATTAATATTGTCTGAAACGACGTCACCAGGACAGTTCAGATATGTGTATGATTTGCCAAGAGACTAAAGCTGATGTCCTTGAAAGAAATTGTTTTCAAAGTATTGATACTCTCAAAGAGCATGCACGAATCAGAAAGAGTTTCAGAGATGTATCAAATTATGACGCAATAGATCGAATTGAGAAGCTCGAACCAGGGAGTTAGTATTATGTGTCACAGGAAATGCTACTCTCTATTCACACACCCGAAATATATACGAACACTAGAATCAAAGTTTAAAAAAGAAACTGAGCGTTTGAGAAGAAATGTTCCCGTTTCAACATCGCCTGCATTATCACTTCCATCAGCGCCAGAACGTACTGTATGGCCATCACCATACTCTTCGAGGAAATCGACGAAGCCTGTCAACTGGGATTTGTGTATGTTCTGCCAACACAACTATTTAACTTCGCAACATTTTCAAGTTAGTGATAGGATTTTACATGATGCTAAATTTGACATCAAAATGTGTGTGCAACTATCAAGTGTAAATGATCTGATTGCAGTTGAAGGAAAATACCATACAAAATGTATAAACACATTTCAGTATGGAGCACAAAAATGCAAATCAGAAAGGAAAAGTACTGATTCTTGCGATGATATTTCTGACCTGAGAACTGGAGTATGCAGCAGCACAATCACAAATCCTGCAACTATCGGATGTATGGCATCAGTACACTATACTCGTGGAAGAAACATCTTCTGCAATACCATCTTCATACTTGTCTAGAAAATCGTCATTCAAAGAAACTTTACAGAATAAACTTCATTATCACTTTCAGTTTGTCAGTCCTCTACACAGAGAAAATCCTGAAAGGGGGGTGCTTCTTGTTCCACATGCTTGTGTTAATAACATAATTGGTAATGTTCATCATGAAAGGAAATATGATCAAGACGAAGAGCTAACGATGCCAAAATATGAATCAATGGACAGTAATTTCATTTCCTTGGTACATGTAGCTCTCAAAATGCGAAAAGATTTGCTTTCAAAGAAAGGACATGCAGGCCTTAATATCAGCGAAGATGATGCGATACACTGTGTACCAGAGAGTCTTTGTATGTTTCTGAACTTGCTGTATGGAGGTCAGCAACTACTAAATGTAGATGCTGAATGTGATTATGATGAACCTGTGTGTGATAAACAATCCAAAATACTAAGCGTTGCTCAGGACATTGTTTATGGTGTGAGTGATGGTACAAAATGGACACCGAAACATATTGGGCTTGCTTGCACTTTGCACCAAGTAACCAGATCAAAACTGTCAGTAAATCTGTTTCACAGTGCTGGACACACATTGAGTTACAAGGACACATTGAAACTTGACATAGCACTGGCAGAAAAAATACTAGAATCGATGGATCCAATGACTGGATACTTTGCACAATCTAATATATCCAAAATACCTTTACACACTTCACAGCAGATAACATTGACATCAGTGATTCTACTCTAGACGGGTTGAACACGTTCCATGCCACACAAGTAGCTGCATGGCAGCGAGGACAAGATCACTGTTTGAAATTGGATGAAATTTCCGTTACTGGGAGAGAAACGTTTAAAGTTCCAGACTTAACGGATAAAATAGTACCTGCTGGTATCATCGAAGGCAAAACAACACCCATTTTTCCAAACATTGTACACGAATATGTGTTTCTGTCTACTGAATCTGAAACTGATTCGGCTTTTCACTTCAGTCGAGGTGACAAAGATTGCCCTCCATCTTGGTCAGCTTTCAATCAGTACAGCTGATCCCAAATTAACTAATGTCGGGTATATGCCCATTATTCAAGCTCCAGCTCATGATATTAATTCATTGAACATTTGTGCAGAGGTGTATGCATGTGTCTGAGAAGTTACAACAAAAATATACAGTCATTACTGTTGATCAGGCACTATACTTCATACTTGTACCTGAATACAAAGAGAACCTAATACCAAGAATGGGACGGTTACACATCGCAATGAACTATTGGAAAGTTATTGATCACATGAAAGGGTCGGGTTTACATGAAGTATGGGTAGAATCTGATCTGCTTGGTCCTGTAGCCGCTGATCAAGTATTGACAGGGAAAACCTACAGCAGAGCCTACAGTAGAGGAATGAGAGCTCTCTGGAGTTTTATCATTCCGCAGTTAATGCATTTCATACAAGAGAAAGACTGAAGACATACAGAAAAATGCTGAGCAATTCATTTGTAAACTGTATGATCAGACTGTTGGCACCGTTGACAAAGCACGAACAGTTCTGTTTGGGAAACTGAAAGGCCCTGAACATACATGTATGCCACCCACAAGTGATGCCTGTGTGTTTCATATAACACAAGCTCACAAACCCATTCCAGATCTCCCAACACCTTTATCAATGGGATGGACTCTTGTGGATGATCAATTTAAGCCTGTTCTAATGAAAAATTGTCCAATTCCTCAAGCTTGTCTTGGGATGATTTCCTGTCAATGTCACACAGGATGCAGAAGATTGAAATGCAAATGTCAGAAAGCACGATTGCCCTGTACAGATCTCTGCAGATGTGACAAAGGTATCATTTCAAGTTGCATGAATGCTCGCCAATAAAAATAAAATGCTGATAGATTTGCCTTTTAATTAGCTCCGAAGCTGCATGATTTTTCTTCCTGTTTCAGTTTTTCTTTGCATGTATTATTTGGTAATTGGTGATATATATATATAGAATAATTCCTCTCATCGTGTTTGTTATAATAAATTCAATGTAAAGTTGTTTTATTCATACCCATACAGACCATGTTTTGACAAATTAAATGTCAACGATATTATCACTTATAAATTGGCGGCCATCTTGGTTTATCATCTCGCATACACAACTATTTTGTTAAGTTTATTGACTAGTATATGTTAACACTGTCTGGTGTTTTTAACACCAAATAATGCCGTTAATAACACTTTGATGCCAAATTTTAAAACTTTTAGTGACCATTTGGCAGCCATTTTGTTTTTGGCCGATTTGACACATTGAACGTAATTTGTCAGATGGCCAACATACTTTTTTGGATTCAGCACCCCCAAATTATGCTAAAAATCTATGTTGGCCCAAATCCTAAAAAAATGCTCGCACCTTCCACCTTTTGGGGAAATGGGACCTGACTATGCTGTGTGTTGTGTGTACTCTCCGGGTTTTGTTGTGTGTTCAGTGCACACTCCTGGTTTTGTTGTGTATTTGGTGATGTCTCAAGGTTCTGTTGTGTGTCCAGTGATCTCTCCAAGTTCTGTTGTGTGTCCAGTGATCTCTCCATGTTCTATTGTGTATTCGATGCTCAATCCAGGTTATGATGTGTTTTCAGTGATCTCTCCAGGTTCTACTGTGTTCAGTGATCTACCGGTATTTAGGTTCAGCTGTGTTCAGAGATCTCTCCAGGTTATGTATGATGTGTGTTCAGTAATATCTCCAGACTATGTTATGTGCAGTGTTCTCTCCGTGTTTTGTTGAGTGTTAAGTGATCAATCCCCTGGTTTCTGTTGTGTGTGCTAAATTATGTTCTGCATCTGTTGTGAGTGACATGTAATGTTCAAGTTCTCTTGGGCGTGCTATATCATGATCATGGTTTGATGTATATGTGTTCTGTCATGTTCTACTTCAGGTTCTGTTGTGTACTATGTCACGTTCAGGTTCTGTTGTGTGTGCCACGTCATGTTCAGGTTTTGTTGTGAGTTCTCCATCTCCAGGTTCTTTTTGAGTGCTATGTCGTGTTCAGGTTCTGTCGTAAGTGACTATATAAAGGCTGTGGTATGTGCTGTCCAGTCTGTGGGAAACTCCATATAAAAGATAACTTGCTGCATTGGGGAAAATTTAGCAGGTTTCCTCTTTAGACTATGAGTCATAATTACCAAATGTCTGACATCCAGTAGCCGATGATTAATGAATCAATGTGCTCTAGTGGTGTTGTTAAACAAAAACAAAAAAACTGTCGCAAGTGCTATGTCACGTTCATTTTCTATGGTGATTATTTTTTCATGTTCAGCTTTTTGCTATGTTATGTTCAGGTCTTGTTATCAATGATATGTCAAATTCTATTGTGTGTGCTATCATGTTCAGGTCCTGTTGTGTGTGCCATGTCATGTTGTGCTAATTGTTTGGTGTGTGTGTTGTGTCATGTACACGTTCATCATTATGTTGCTTAACTTAGCTTAGTAACTGGTTTAATGTATCCATAGTCCATATACTACTAGGGTTTCAAACACACCTCTGATAGGATCGGGTGTCTGACTCAGAACAGCTATATGCTGTTGCAAATATTTGTTAACTGTATAGCTATCGTTTATATTGATGCCGCATTCACTTTATTCGCCTTTTAACCGTTACGTCTGATTACACAGTCTTTTGTTACTGGACTTATCCTGGATAACTTAAAATGCCGTTTGTATGTGCCATATTGTTAATCCATAATGTCTACATTAGGGCAATCCTCTAGATCTTCAAAGGCAGTTGAAAGGCAGAATTTGATCACCGTAACATATAATCTAAAATCAGTGTGATTATGCTTGCAGTTTGGTTGTATATGCCACATACAACATTATTATGAATTAAAATTGTATCTTCAGATATAAATTACATGTTGGAAACTTCAGTTAAAAACATTTCAAAACAGATTATTTTTCAAGAAAATTCACCAAAACATGTTTATTGTTATAATTATGGTTCCCATAAAATAGCAACCCATACAAACATTAATATTACTGCAATTCCTATTTATAAACTGACGATCAAAAGAAAGTATACCAATTATTAAAAGTATTAAACAAAACACAAAACACAAGTTGATGCAAATGTTATATTTTTAAAGTACAATTATTTGGCGATAAATAAACACGAGTATACTCAATAAAACCCATACAATTATAATATCACTGTGCATCACAGCACTAGGTGTGAAATGTGCGATTTCATAAAGGACCACTCATAATGAAGGTGAATAAATTTTACCATAAAGATCACGCTTCAATAGCGTGCAGGCTGCAAAATGACCGGGTTCGCATCGCAAAATGCGATGCATAATCTTACGATCGCGATACAATATTCTAATGATTAGCAGTTTGCAATGCACATTTTTTGCAGCCAAACTGAATTAGCGCCTAGCCTATTTTTCAGTGGTTTTATAAGTGGCGTTACGGCCTCGATCTGCAATAAAAATCTATTGAGATCGTGGGAGGAAAAAATGTGCTTATGGTCAATCGGGTTTGCCCATAAACATCACTTAGAATAAGGTAGATGGCCAAGTGTGGCCACTGGTGATTATTATTTCTGACATATTGTTGTTTAACTAAACAAGTGATGGTCAATCACATGCACAGTTCTGTACTCTTTTCTTTTCTTTTTTTTATTTCGTGTTAAGGAACACACAATACAATTAAAGTCTGTTCATTCAATAAAAACAAGCATTTTTAATTAAAAGAATGTGTTATTAATTTTTACTTATTTTATAAAAGTGCTAATCAAAATCCAGTAGTTGCTATTCAATTCTCCATCCAGAAGGAAAACTGCTAATCAAAATTTTAAAAACAAATTGCACCCTGGCGTGTATGTCTACCATGTGCAAGTATGCAAGCATGGACCCGACGTCGGTCAGAGTTTGTTAAGTGCCTAATGATGACATATCACTGCCTGTACCAAATGATCCCTGTTCATTGGAGGGTTAGGACAATGTTGAATTCGCTGGCCAAGATGATCCCACAAATGTTCTATCGGTGACAGGTCAGGTGAACTGGCTGGCCATGGCAAAACATTGACATTGTTTGCGGCGTAGAACTGTTGCACCACACCAGCTGTGCGAGGTCTAGGATGGTGTTGCAAGAACGGTAACAGGACGGGACGTAACATCTGGTTGATTTCCGTCAATGATGATAAGGTCTGCCCGCTGTTGGCCACAGATACGGACCCAAACCAACACAGATCCACCACCAGACGGTTCAGTCTGGTGAACATGGTACGAAGCTATTCTCTCTCCTGCACATCAGTATATACCATCATCTCTGAATAACTGGAACCTACTCTCGTCAGAAAAGAGTACACATTGCCAGTTCCGATGTTGCCAACGTTGAAACTGACATGCCCAACGTAAACGTCGAAGTCAATGTTGCCTCGTCAATGTCAATGTTGCCTCGTCAATGTCATCCCTCTGAATGGTCGATAGGCCCTGATACCACGTTGTCGTAGTCGACGACGTACAGTGTGACGACTGATGACATGTCCTGGCTGTTGTGACGCGGGGTCTTCCACTTCATGGTTTATCTGCAGTCCTGCCAATCACCCTGTAACGCGGTATTAACCTGGTGATCATCAATTTTGTGCAATTCAGGATTCTTGGCACATGGACATAACTCGCACCCACCTGCACTATACCAACAGCGCTCTGTGTCTGTCTGTCTGTCTGTCTCTCTCTCTGTCTCTCTCTCTCTCTTCAGCAGTTAGCCTTGCCAAGTTATCTGGCCCCGTGATTATAAACCTTAAAGTCTAGACTTTAATCAAGTCCAGACTTTAACGTCATGGCAATGCCATTCAAATAGTATTACGTTAAAGTCTGAACTTGATTAAAGTCTAGACTTTTAAGTTTTATAAGCACGGGCCCAGGTGTTTTACTGTTGACTGAGGCATGTTCTATTTTCATTTCATTTCATTTTCAATATTGTTTAACGTGCACATTCAGAGCAAGCTGTTATAGCGCACGCCTGTCTTGGGCACACACCTCAGCTATCTGAGCTGTCTGTCCAGGACAGAATAGAAATTAGTGGGTTAGTTGTTATTGTTAGTGAAAGAGAAAAGAGGGTGTAGCGGCCATACACCTACCCAATGAGTCCTTAAAAACTTGCTCTGGGTGGGAGCCGGTACCGGGCTGCGAACCCAGTACCTACCAGCCTGTTTTCCGGCGACTTAACCGCTAGGCCACCGAGACCGGTTCATGTTCTATGCAATGGCACCCTTTTTATACCCTTACGTGCACGAGTATCATGTTTCTCGTGCAGCATAAATTTGATGAATAAACTAATTTTGCACGTGTGGCATCGCCCAACAAACAATACTGGAACCTATCTAACCTTCCATGAACATGTATTGTGTTTATTAATAATAAAAATAATTGGTATACTTTCTTTTGATCGTCAGTTTATATATAGACACTATTCTTGTCTGTTGCCAAATGGTTCATTGCATGCAGTACCAAATTTTTTTCTTAAATAAGACAGGGCTCTCACAACGACAAAGGTCATCTTATTTTTAGGATTCAAGCACATACAAATATTGACATAATGTATGCTCTATTGTACTTCGCATTTGTAATTTCTATCACAGACCGATAACAAAGAATACATGTGTGTCGTATTTGGCACATACGACCTATTTCAGACATAATTATATAACAAACTGTATTTAAAAATGGTGTATCTATCACACACGACCAGTTGTGTTCACATAATGGAGAGTAAGCAAATTGGAGGAAAGTCGTATGTGTCAGTTACGTCTATTTTCGTGCAAATTGGAATGTGTGATTCACTTATGACTATTGAAATCCTTGTGTATAAGCGATGCAATTAAAGATTTGTTGTGACAATATTTAATCGGGGATGGCGATTCCGAATATGCAAAGACGACGTTTTAAGTCGTATCTGCCACTTACGACCTTTTAGCTCTCACGCGACGATATATATATATATATACATATATACATGCATATATAATTTTATTGAGCAATAGTCCTGTAGGTAACAAGTGTGCATAGCCAAGATGTTGGCATAATGATTGATAAATGATCACTTCCAGGATGGTATCTTGTGTTAGTTCAACTGTTCAACCTATGTACACATTAGTATTGGTTTTCTATTTAGGGCGCTTTATTATTTAAACTTGAACCTTGCGTAATCATGTTAATCACCGTCCATACTCCCAATGCAGTGGATATTTATATTCTTTCTAATTTCCTTCACGGAGCTGATTATTCCGTTGTGAACTGCATCTGATACATTTGATTATTCTCTAAGGTATTCGAGATTCGAAATTTGATTTGATGAAAACAAAATTGAATATTTGATTTTACCGGAAATTAAGATTCACAGGGTTCTAGTTATAACATACACTAAGTAAGTTACTTTAATTGGCATAGGAACACATACATGTACACAGACAATTGTGATTGAGATTGACTGAAGTCAGTGTCCATGTGGCTGCTGAAAGTTCTAAGAGATGGAACAACCGACTACATTAGGGCTGAGTTCAGCCACACCTAGCAGGAAAATGTCAGCCAGTCTGGTTTATGTGTTTCATGTTAAACCAAATGGATATGTCGGGAACCAATCAAATAGTCTGTGAACGTTTGCTGGCTGAACTTGCCCCAGGGCTTCTAGATTATGGTAGCCCCACTCCCATGGCTAGTGATATTTAATGTTGGGCTAGTATACAAGTACTACTGCCATGCCCGACAGGGCTTCTAGATTATGATAGCCCCACTCCCATGCCTAGTGATATTTAAGGTTGGGCTAGTATATAAGTACTATTGCCATATCCCGACGGCTAGTGAAAACAAAGGTTGTCAAAGTCTATTTTGTAAATATGAACATTTTGACCACTCCCCCACGTCTTAGTGTTTTTAATCTCTGTCACCCTCTTCAGATAACATATTCGATTATTACTATTAGTAAAATTGAAAGTAAAACTGGGCTATATTTTTAATTAGGGCTAGTATATTTAAAAAATCACCGATTCCTTGGGTGGTGGATTCTGTAAACATTTTAGAAGCCCTGTACAGTGTGGAACTTACCACAATCTTCAAACAGACACTTTAGTACTGGCTGGTCATATTTCATCAATAAAATGTGTGTGTAATTAAATACATCCGTGTCCATAAAAAAAAAGCATATGGAGAAATATCATACAATTATGAGAAAGTTTAAAACTTTGTGTTTGTTTAACGACACCACTAGAGCACAATGATGCAATCAAGAGAAAGTTTAAAACTTTGTTTTGTTTAACGACACCACTAGAGCATAATGTTGCAATCAAGAGAAAGACAAGATGTAAAAACATGGACAGAAGAACTTACCTTCAAGAGAACTACTTCTGCTTTGCGAAGCGGACATCTGTCGTGTGTAAGTTTGATGTAAAGGTGTGGAAGCCAGTACATGACGAGCATAAGAAGCCCAACAGTGGGCACCGCACAGATCCACAACACAACCCGCTTCCAGGCATTCACCACGTAACCCTGGATCTCCTGAAATAAATCACTGTACACAATTCACAGAACACGACTTTCATGTAAAATCCCACTTAGAAGCCAGATTGTACCTCCTTGTAATTGTTGTAAAGATAGTATAAAATGTTTCAGTCGCCAAAAAACAAAACATGGTCAATATAAAGGGCAAGATGACAATTTGTTTATTTATTTAAAATATATGATTGAAGCCCAGAAACAAATATGCATGGTGACTGCATGACAATTTAGCAAGCCCTACCAAATACCAATGATAAAACATAAGAACATTTAATTTTATCACACATGCAGTTTTGCATTTTGTGTATCATATTTCAACACATTGGATCAAACCTCAACATGACAAAATCTGTAAGAAATGATGATTTGCTGGGGTTTTTTTGTAATTTAGTTTTACCATCGAACGTATTATGAAGGAGACTGTCAGTCTTGAAAGCTATAAGTTATGAGTCTGACATCATTTGTGTGACTACCAAACTTGCGAACTCATATAAAAAAAAATCAGGGCCAACTGCTAATTTTTGTAGTAAGTGGCTGAAACATTTACTCTTTGGCTAATAAAATATTCCTTAAATAAGTCACATTTTAATAATAATGTCTGAAAATTGGCTAAACCACAATTGGTTTCAGTGTGTGTCCTAAAAACTGTACACTGTATTATAAATTGACATATGTGTTTATCGGCAATGGCGGAACAATATAGTACTGTTAACAAATAAGCATTAAAAAATAAAACTGACAAAACAGTTCTCTGCTAAAGTAATGTCCAGACCGGTCAAGCCCTGATCAGCAAATGGCAGTTAAGGCATCACGATTCACTGCACAATTTTAAAACATTAAATATATAATTCAAATGGATTAACAACTGTCGCCAATTAAAATTTCAAAAACAAATGATCCTTATGATTTATGATGTACCACAACTGTTGGTAAATGGAGACTGGTTGAGATGCATGAGGGAAATACAAGAGTTCACCGACAGAGATGGATGTTAAGAGTGAGCACGCTACCACTGAGCTATATCTGCTACATTCCACCCCCCGACCCACTTTAAGCAGTTTACATTGAAGACCAATGAAAGCAGCATTAATCTAGGATTGAAGAAATAGATGTAACTTATCCCTTCCCAAAGTTGGATAAAAATGGGCAAAGTGAACCATCTTATTTCGACATTATTGTCTTGATGTCTTGAGAACAATGGATAGACAAAGTGTATTCAGCAATTTAAAAAAAGTTGATGTGTGATCTTTTTCCTTTCTGAAATCAGATTGGGTCCAAATATTACAATGACTTTTAAATCTCACTACTGCTTTAGCCAATCTTTATAAGAAAAAAACCCCATATCACTGCCTAGATTAGAGCCTGCAATAAGACGTGAAGATCTCCTACCATCTGATCCTCTTCCTGTGGGTTGACGTAGAGGTGGCCCGGCTTCATGGGCGGAGGGCCGGTCTCAACCAGCTTGGCCATCTTCTCTTTGTGAGAACCTGTAACAACAAGCATTTTCAGAGTACTGCTACAGCCTATGGTCGGCCCGACTACATTTGACACGACCGAACATGTTCAGTCGCAGACGACGGCCGTCGTATAGTGTAGTGTGGACAATTTACACGACACTATGCAACTAATGTCTACCAGTATCCAATGGAATGTCTACATTTCATCATGTGACATAAAAGTTAAATGGCGGAAATATTCTAGACAGAGGAATAGAACCCTTCGCAGTCTGTAGCGCCACCTGCATAACTATGAAAACAGGCTGGGCGATGTAAACAAACTATTTTGGCCATTGATTAACATGGGATGTGAGAATTTTTTCTTCTAAAATGAACACAATTCAGAATGGTTCGCAACATTTGTTTTTAATTGTGGTTACCAGAGGAGTCGTAGTTATACATTTTCTAAAGATATAACATTTTAGGCATATCGAGGCTGGTATTTATACCGAGTTGTTATTTTAAGCGTCCTTTGAAACCATAAAGGAATTCTGATAAATATATACTGTAGTTCATGTTGTCGTCATTTTTCGAAACCATCAGATTTGAAAAGAAGAAAGAAAGAAAGAAATGTTTTATTGAACGATGCACTCAACACATTTTATTTACGGTTATATGGCGTCAGACATATGGTTAAGGACCACACAGATATTGAGAAAGGAAACCCGCTGTCGCCACTTCATGGGCTACTCTTTCCGATTAGCAGCAAGGGATCTTTTATATGCACCATCCCACAGACAGGGTAGCACATACCACAGCCTTTGATATACCAGTCGTGGTGCACTGGCTGTGACGAGAAATAACCCAATGGGCCCACTGACGGGGATCGATCCCAGACTGAGCGCTGCACCACTGAGCTACATCCCGCCCCTTGAAAAGTAGATGTTACGGGTGCAGAACGCGGGAGGTGGCGGGATCCATGCCTCTCACCCACATTTCCCCCGTTATTGTTCTCTGGCTGAGAATGCTGTACTAGAACGCCTCAATGTCAAACCTTTGCCTCAAATTTCCTATAGCCCCTCCCCATTAAAATACTCTCCTCGGACCTTGGGTGGAACCTTTTTATTCCAAAGCATTGCTAATAAACAGAAAGTATCCGAGGAAGAAGGCAGCTATTAAATGTCAGGTCATGTAATAAATTTATATGAATTATATGTGTGTGTGTGTGTGTGTGTGTGTGTG
>JAECMU010025481.1:7240-19938 GCA_016106625.1 Dracogyra subfuscus | reverse complement strand
GACTAGTTACTACAATATAAAATAACAGGAATAATAAGCATGACAATTTGACTTTTAATATTGTTTTGTTTAACGACGCACTCAACACATTATAAATAAGGTTATATCGGCGTCGGATTTAATATTGATGAACAATTGAAAATAGCATCAAAACACTTGAAATTAATTATCACTGACTGCCTTATGGCAGTTTCGACGATAAAAAAACATATGATATGAGTTGGGGAAAGGTTATCTGTATTATTATACCTGACCGTTAGGAACATCATAAGCGTTCGAGACTGGGTGGAGGTGTGAGTCGGAGGTGGTCACTCCCCCCAGTGGGGGTGGGGTGGTGGGGGTTGGGGTGGGGGAGAGCAATGGACACGTTTGGGAAAAAAGAGCTGGCCTAAAATCTTCACCATGCATTTCCATAATTTTACTCATAATATTAGTTGTAATCCATGTAAAAATGCACACGGTTTTGTTTGGAATTCTATTTGGCATCTTGGCAGTAATGCGAATATAAATAAACGTTGTGTTCCATATTCGGACATTTTCGTTTCATTCAGGCAATAATGATCAGCATGTCACCCCCACCCCTTCTCCCAAACAGGGAGTCTGAATGTCTATTGCGACCAAAACGGTCAGATGTAAAAGTGTCATAAGTAGTTAGTCTGTTTAACAGGATCTTTGTAAATTATTGACAGTATGATAATTGTCCAGGGATTACTGTTTTGTTTTAGTCGGTGTAGTAGCCCATTGAGCTGCTAAACCCCACTCTTAGTCATTGATATTTCTATTGATAAACATTAATGAAAAACATTTAACATATTTGGTATGGTTTGTTGGGACTAGAGGCTAGATTCTGACATGTCATATGTTAGACCAAATTAATTTTTAACATGAGCAAAGCAGGGACATGTTCAGTAAGCTACGCAGGGGAGAGGTCAAGACAATTGCTTTGAAGAGGGATATTTAGAACACGCCACTCCACCCCACACCCTATGTACACGCGCCTGCAACATTACTGACAGAAACGCACAAACAAGATAATGTATATAACGAAAATATCAAATGTTTATAGTTAAATTATTATTATCATCATCATCATCATCATCATCATCATCATCATCATCATCAAATACCAATATATATCTAACAGATAATCGTGTTGGTATATCATATGGGCAAGTTATACTTTTCTGCGAGTATAATATGCTTCGAATTATGGTAAATGTTTTTGAGTTACTTTTAAATGTTTACACATTTATTAGTTGGAACAATACGCAGTGAATAAAGACCTTGGTTCTGCTCATGTAATAAGGTCAAAACATGTGTACTAACAACTATTGGAATAAATAGAATGTATTTAAATAAAGAGAGGCGCTAGTATCTTAAGTTAATTAAATAAACCAAAAAGGAAACTGTTTTTCGTTTTGTTTACATTTATTAAAACAAATGTATGTGTACGACCGGACTTAAATGTTGATTCTCCGGGATGTCCTGGCAGTCAGACCAGTATTCCTAAGGAACATAAGTCCTAGGACTTGCATTCCTAGGTATATTAGACCTAGGACCTGCATTCCTAGGAGACTAAGTCTGGGCAGACCACTGTTCCTACGAACTTGCATTCCTTTTACACCGGTAAAGGCTCCCACCCAAACTGAGTTTTAACGACTTAGTGGTTGGGTGTAAGGCCACTACGTCGCCTCTCTCACTAACTACTAACGAGAAATCCACTGCCGTGAACCGACAGATCAGATAGCTGAGAGGTGCCAAGAATAACATCTTGGAACCGTGATTGGATATGAACACGATCATAAGTATGAAAAAAATGCTGTGTGACATACGTTAGCCACAAGCATAATGGTTTTAAATGAGTTCTAGTAGGAAAAGATGTTTATTTTTTTTATTTTTTTTTATTATTTATTATTATTATTAGTAGTAGTAGTAGTATTATTAGTAGTAGTAGTATTTTTTAATTTTATTATTAGTAAAAAAAATTTGCAAATTGCAAGAACAATATTGCAACATTCGCATTATGCTAGGCTAAGACTGTCAACTGCGAGCACAAAGTTGGCCAACTTTCTGCTCTCATGACTTCTACGACCGTCCAGTTTCTAGTTTGCGCGTTCTTACAGATCGATTTTGGTCGTAATCAAGTCATACGACCGCTCCGTTGTTAATCCCAGGGCACCCGTTGTAAGTTGGAAGTGGGGAAATTACAACACAACAGTCATGGTTGCCAACTTCGTTGTAACAGTTGACAGTCTGACATCAGCACAAAACACCATTTATTTTACAACTCGTTCCAAAACGTATTCGCTTTCGCTTGTTAATCTGACACTAGCACAAAACACTTGTTTAGAAACTTATTCGCTTTCGCTTGTTATATAACTTTTAAAGAAATTCGCTGTAAGCTAAATTGTGTCAATCGGGCCACTCGTGTATTATTCTCTATAGCTGGAGGGCGGGATTTAACTCGGTTGACTTCTAGCATGAGGTACTTGCGTCGTAGGAGGGAATCACCTTGGTGGATTTATTCAACTAAATGGTATTTGTTGTCGTTCTAACCAGTGCATCACAACTGGACAAATGCCGTGCTATGTGTTTTCCTGTCTGTGACGGGCGGGACGTAGCCCAGTGATACAGCGTTCGCTCGATGCGCGGTCGGTGTGAGATCGATCCCCATCGGTGGATCCACTGGGCTATGTCTCGTTCCAGACAGTGCACCACGACTGGTATATTAAAGGTTGTGGTATGTACTACCATGTCAGTTGGATGGTGAATATAAAAGACACCTTGCTTCTAATTGGAAAGAGTAGCCCATGAAGTGGCGACAGCGGGTTTCCTCTTTTAATATATGTGTGGCCATATGTCTGGCCATATAACCGTAAATGAAATCTTTTGAGTGCGTCTTTGAATAAAACATGTATTTATTTATTTATTTATTTATTTTTCCTGTCTGTGAGAAAGTGCATACAAAAGATCCCCTGCTGCCTAGGAAAATATGTAGTGGGTTTCCACTGATGAGTCAGAATTATTAAATGTTTGACACCCAATAGCCGATGATTAGTTAATTGATGTGCTCCAGTGGCGTCGTTAAACGAAATAAACTGCTCTATAGTTCAATATCTTTTTGCAGAAAAAGTTAAAAGTTTGTTTTCTTTAACGACATTACTAGTGGACATTGATTTATTAATCATCAGTTATTGGATGTGAAACATTTGGTAATTTTACAAATAATCTTAGTGAGGAAATCCGCTACATTTTCCCATTAGCATCAAGGCAGAGAGAGAGAGAGAGAGAGAGAGAGAGAGAGAGAGAGAGAGAGAGAGAGAGAGAGAGAGAGAGAGAGAGAGTGGGGGGGGGACGAGATAGTATAAAATGAAACAGTGAAACAGATGACACAATGTTGGAAAATGGTCTTAACAAGTATTTGGGATAAATATATAATCCAAAACGTTTTACTTATGTTAGTGATGTACACTCTGCTTCCATACTCCTGTGTGCCTCCTGCATCGGACCCGGTGTCACAAAACAGAGAGCAGTTTCCATTTGTATCGAATCTGAACATAAAACAGAGGTCATTTCTCGCACACAGTCCAGTACATACTAGCACACGTGCAACCACTCCATTCCAAAGATGACAACTCGATGTGATCTTATTTGAAACCTTCCAAAATGTTTTTTCCTCCACAGAGAATATTCCGACAGTAAATATTACAAAATATATGATATTCAACAGACGGGAAATGTTCGCCGTAAATCTATAGAAGATTGCCATATTAAAGGATTTTAAAAATAAATTATGGTCAATATTTTAGTGCAATAAATGTTCACAAAATGCACACAACGCCAAGTCTTCACAAGACACTATTCGGACGTAAAGGTAAATGCACTTATATGGCAACTGACTGGCATTCCATTTGTCAACCATTCAGAGATGCATTATGGATCGTCTGAACCAAGTGGAACCGACAGAAAGGCCGTCTTAATGGTGCATCGCGTGATTCAAAGAGAGAGAAAAATAAGGGTGGGTGGGGGGGGGGGGGGGAGGGAGGGAGGAGGAGAGGGGGGTCTTTCCGGGACAGAATACTAGTGGACAATTTTAAATCAAAATGTTAATTGGATTTTAATAATAATATATTACAGTTTGTAGAAAGCACAATCCAAAAATATTATTATAAATTAAATTTAACATAATTTAACCTTATTTTTATCATTAATTATTATCCTGTATGAAGTAACGATATAATGTCCGACATATCACTATTGTGGGTGGGGTAGGTGGAGATTGGGGGCAGGATCATGTGTGAAGTAATGATGTAATGTTTCACATAACACTATCTGGGGTGGGGTTGGTGGGTGGGATGTCTTGAACATGTATGCTTAGGGTGCTTCTCGCCAAGCCATACTGGTTTTTATCTATGGACCATCAAAACCAATGGAAGATCCCAGGGCAATTCCAATAAACAATGATACCTCTGGTGTGAAATTGCGTTCCCTTGTTATGTCTTTATTTTTCACAAATAATTATTTGCTAATAACCAATAAACCATAAAAGACTCAGGTTTTAATTTGAAACTGTGTCATGTGCCATTTCCTCCTAACAATACCCAAATTGCACTGATTGTTTAAAAAAAAAGATTAAATGTCATTAAAATTGGATGAACATGATAAGGTAAGTATTGCATTTTCTTTCTAAGATTTTAATGGTAATTATCAAACAACACAAATTAATAAACCTGGAATAAAAATTTTTATAAATAAAATCTTGAACTTATAGAATGACCTCGTTGCAACAGTTACTTTTAGAAGTTTAATTGTAATATTGCCCTCCTACAGTGCTACCATATATTCTATTGTTTTATATTATTTTAGTTCTGTCATGGTTACATAACATGGCAAAAAGTTAATCTAAGTGGGCACACCAACATTTAAAATGTATTGGTAACTTACGTAACTTCACAGTCAGTAACTGACGCAACACAATAACACAGACATTATTCTTGTAGGCATAATGTACAATTGTGAAATTATACTAGAGTGAGAGTTGTAAAAATTTGAAGAGTAAGTTTCGGAATTTTCTTGACCTTTGCACTTGTACGTTTTATAATGTATGTATTATCAAACATCTGTATAAAAATACAGAAACAAAAATAGATTTCAAGAATTTTAAATACTATCACTCCTTAGAAGTTAATATAAAGATGTCTGTTTCACTAATATAAAATAATCATGACTCAACACTGTTTTAAATAGATGCATGCACATGCATGTAGATTATAGCACTTTCACAAGCATAAATGCATATACCCTCATACTTCAAAATATATATTATTGCATAGCCTTTGACGTCAGATGCTGAACAAAATAATAAACTTCCGCTAACTTTGCTTGAACATATATTGAAGAAAACAAACCGGGGGAATAATTGTTATATATGCCTTTAAAGAGTGTTCCGTGATTCATCGTTTGGTGGAGAGATCATGGCCATAGGTTAACAGAAACTGGGAGAAATTCTGACCAAGTGTGGTAGGGGTTAAAAAAAACAACATCTTAATAATGGGTATGACCACCTCTTGAATTGACCACTGCAGTGTATTGCAGGCGCATAGAATTGACTAAATCTTGATTTCTGCCTGATGAATATTGATCCATTCCTGAATGAGCGATTGACGAAGTTCGTTGACGTTAGCGAGTGTGCTGTCTAGACTATCCCAGACATGCTCGATGGGGTTGAGACTTTTAGCGGGCCAGTCATCTATGACATCAATGTTATTTGTCCTAAGAAAATGTACAGTGTCTCTAGCTGTATGAGAGGTGGCATTATTATGCTGAAAATTGAGATGTTGGCGTTGTTATGGAACAGAAGAATGACGTGATTAGCGAGAATTTCATCAATGGCGACTAGTGGTGAACGATAACCATGGGCAATGGCTGCCCAGACGATGGCAGAACCCCCACCCCCGAAACAATCCCGTTCAAGAACACAGCAGTCAGCATAGCGTTCATTCCTCCTACGGTAGACGCGCACCCTGTCATGACCACGTTATAAAGAAAATCTGGATTCATCCGAAAATTGAACGGTATTCCAGCGTTGCCGTATTCAACGACTATGTACACGTGTCCAATTAAGACGATTTAGACGATTAAGTTTTGTTAAAACGCTTCCGACGTAAGGGCATCGTGCATGTAAACCGTTCTCCCGCAGACAATTACGAACAGTTTGCTCAATGATTCGCCCAGATTTGTTAGCAGCAGTAGTAGTGACAGTTTGGAATCGATTGCGCAAAAATGTGTGTTCATGATATAGCGGTCTTGACCACACGTTGTAACACGCGGATGTCCACGACGTGGCAAGTTGTTGGTGCTTCTTGTTGTTCCAAATTGTAAGCGGAGATTTCGTATCGCTCGACTAGAACTCCCACTATGCCTTGCAACGTCTTCTGTCGACACGCCAACGTTTAGCATGCCAATCGCCCGTTTGTGTAAATTATTGGGTATTCTTGGCATACTAAAAATGGTACAATGTGAAAACAACGTTAATTGGTTTTACAAATGTTAAAGTGTTTTCGTTCACTTGGCACAAATGTCAATAAGACAAGTAAAACAAATTCACCGAATATTATACGGGACATGTGGAACCATGCATGCACGTGCAAATTGATTTCACGTTGTTGACGATTAACAGTGCAAAAATAATCGATAACATTCATGTAATACATCTCAAGGCTAATACTACCTATATAATTTCATTACACAATGAATTCTTTAACACAACACATACTATATGTACATATCGGAAGTTTCTTTTCTTGTTCAGTATGTATTGCATTGCTTGTGATGTCGGTAGTATACATTGTTTCATTAGCTTAGATTAATATATGTACAGCACCGTTTATTGTAAACAGTATCTATAATGCTCAATAATAAGTACCGGTAAAAAACCTTTAGAATAGCAGTTTCATACATCTTGTGGTAAGTCATATTTTGCTATTTTTCATTTACCATATAGTATCTTACATTTTCAGTGCAATCAAAGTATGTGATATTTTTTAGATCACAGACTTTAAGAATTTGATAACTTTGCAAATTAGATGCAAATTGGTCGAGGTCTCGGCACTAGGTTTATTGACATTTAAGCACACGTACTTGGGTGACATTCTATGCTTCATAGTCATCAAATAAAAACATTGCAATGGCAGTTTGATACTGAAAAACTGTCCAGCATTCAGAAAAAAAAAGAAAAAAAAGAAAAAAAAAAGAAAAAAAAAAACCCCTTAGGCTTAACTTAATTTTGAAGTAAGGACATCCAAAATGACGTAATTCGAAGTTGACGTCATTTCCATTCAAAAATACACTGCGCCACACATTCTTACGTCATTTGAATATCTACTAATGGCGGACTGGAATTAAAGTATTTGGAAGTACATAAACAGTTTGCATCAGTTATTCACAAAACAGCCAATACTTTGTGTGTTTGGTTTTAATTCAAGACTATTCTTTATGTTTTAAAAGATAAATAAAATAATAATAATAATAATATGTTTTTGAAATGTTACTGATGTTTTAGTAGAATACCTCCCAAGGCAGCAACCTAGAAAATTAACGAGAATCAAGCTCATTTGAACGAAGACACAACGAGGTTTGAGAGAAAACCCGCTGTCGGCACTTTATGGGCTACTCTTATTTCAATTAACAGCACGGGATCTTATATATGCGCTTCCCATAGGCAGGACAGCACAAACCATGGCCTTTGTTGAACCAGTTATGGATCAATGGTCGGTGCAAGTGGTTTACACCTATTCATTGAGCCTTGCGGAGCACTCACACAGGGTTTGGAATCGGTATCTGGATTATCATAACAAATACATGCATATACATATTAAAATAATAATAATAATAATAATAATAATAATAATAATAATAATAATAATAATTTAATTTGAGCAGCGTATTTTTAACGGAAACCCATCGTGACCACGACTTAAGCCCGGTGAAACCGGGCTATTACCAACACTTCATGTTTTATTGTAGGTGCGCTGAGATTGAATGCAATGAAATTTCTTTTTGACATGACTTTGTCTCAACATATTTTTTTCAATCAAAAACACTCTTGAGACTTTTATTGAATACTTAAACAAATAAAAATAATCAAGAAATCAAAACATATCTGAATGGTGCGTCAGTTAAAACAGGAATTGCAAACCAATATTCCTGACTATACATTGGTATAGCCTTTTTGTGGCTGAAGGTTTCAAACAGTTATACAATCTGAAATATTCATCCAGCTTTCACATACTTTCTTTTGATACATTAAACAAATTGTTTTAATAGCAATTACCCAAACAACTATTTTCGTGAATTATTATTCAGATGAATACAATTGTTTATATTATATTATATTATATTATATTATATTATATTATATTACATTGTATTATATTATATTATATTATATTATATTATATTATATTATATTATATTATAATAATTAAATCTTCTTTGCGACAATCTGATTGGTCCAGGGGTACTTACTTTTGTTTCGTTCATATCTTGATGAACCCCCAAAAATAACCCAATAATGGCACATGCTATTTTTAATATACCACTAAATCACTATAACCATCTAAGTTCATGCTGTCTAGATAGTTTACCATATTTAGGAACATTTGTGTGATATTATAAATCAATCTCAATGTATAAAACAAATTAGTCAAGCCTTTATAATATAAATTATAGGCAAAACCTATTTTCCTCAGTGATAACGTTTATTGACACTATTCAGATCAATGTACAGTGGTAAATGTCAATGACACGGTCACTTTACACTTATATGACCGAGTGACAGCTAATTCATAACTTAATATAGTTTAGTTAACTTTAATGACAAAATGTCCGTTTTGTGCTATAGGGTGTACTATATCAAATAAAAGCCCATCGGCGACAATGTTAATGTATATGGTTCAAAAACACATTATGCAATATATCAACCATTTGTCTAAATCAACAGACAGGATACTATCTTGAGACACACCCATAACCTGTGGGTAGATGTAGGACAACGTCGACTCCACCATGTCTCTGCATGATCTGTCATTTAAAAATTAAGTAATAAAAACAGAAAGTCGACCTCTAAGACCTATGTCATGAAGGTCGTTTAAACTACCATACCTCGACGTTGTATCGCAAGTTTTCTCGAAATAAAAAAAACAGCAACAACAACAACACAAAACAATGAATGAATGTTTAACAACACCCCAGCTCGAAAAATACATCGGCTATTGGGTGTCACAAAACAACACAAAACAACACAAAACAACAAAATTGTAATCATGTGCTGATTATGGATAAAAGCTTCCCAACAAAACACTTCAAATTGAACACGATGACTAATTGTGCTACGTCTAGATCTGAACCCACATTGTTCTTCAATAAGCAATTTTTTGGATTCAATATACCAGACACGTCTATCATTGATCATTCCGTTGTATGGTTTTACAAATGCAACTCAACTCGTCAAAGCGGTAGGGCGATAACTAGTAGGATTAATCAGATCCTTACCAGGCTTAGAAATAGGATTAATAATTGCTGCCCACCTACCAGAGGGAAACCACCAGAAATCTAGTTGTTATTAAAACTATTTAAAAGACCCATCGACGGTGAATCGGGTAAACGTTTTGATAACTGATAATGAATTTCAGATGGTCCTGCTGAAGTATCATGGGATCGACGAAGAGCATCCTGCAATTCCTCCATAGAGACATATTTTACCATTGTCAGATGAACACTTAATGAACTGATGTTCAGCTTTAGTTCTGGCAGATATAAAACCATCCGTGGCAGTGTCACCATCCGTATCATTGACAGACAAATGGTGAACTGTATTACTGGATGCTTTACCTTTGACTTTATGGATCCTTTTCCAGGCCGATTTCGCCAATGGTTTTGAATTCAACTTATAGAAGTTCTCCAAGATGTTTTCTTCCTCTGCTCGATCTCTATGTAAGGCGTAGCCCTAGCAATACGAGGTGCATTCATGTTATCCACTTTTGGTTCACGTTTGAGCCGCTCAATGTTTTAGTTTACTCTTTGAATGCATCATTCTGTGTATCATTATACCATGTTTTATTGAAAAGATTTGGCATTGCCAAACTCTTAGGAATAGTTTCATCTGCAATGTCCTTCAAGATGGAAGTGAACATGGAATCATCAGCATCATGAATGGCAAATAGTTGGAGAAGATTGCTGCATAGATGCTCAAACCAACCCGAATTTGCCTTCGCCAACCTCCACCTTTTAACCCTTTCAAATGATGAAGGACCATCATTCTCCAAAAAATAATGGGAACTGTCGGATCCCATTCGAGGTATGGAAGTTTTAATCCAGATACCGACTCCAAACCCCGAGTGAGTGCTCTGCAAACCACTTGCACCGACCAGTGATCCATAACTGGTTCAACAAAGGCTATGGTTTGAGCTATGCCTGTGGAAAGCGTAAATGAAATATCCCTTGCTGTCAGTCGTAAAAGAGTAGCCTATGTGGCGACAGCGGGTTTCTTCCAAAACAAAACAGCGATCCTGAATGTATAGTGTACTCCCCAGTCTATCGTTATGTACACTGGATTTATTCGTTTAAATGTAATAAACGATGTTTGACGAAACTCCATGGTGAATACAAACGTCAGCTATTTGATGGTTTTTGGAAAATATGTACTCGTATTAAGCTAATGGGAATGTTCAAGTTAAAAAAAAAATGAAGTAGTAATATGGAAAGTTTATATATATTAGCGGAAAAAAAGGTTCCTGTGCATGGTAAAAAGTTGAATAAAATCATAATCGCAAGTTGTAAAATAATAACATGTTCAGTAGACATGTGCCAAACCATTATGTTCAACACTTTATACTCTATATTGCAATCGCACGTGTTGTTCGTGTGCCACACGTGCAATACTCGTAACCAGATTTGCTGATCACGTGGTACGGGTGCACATGTCCTTGTTAATGTTGCAGCGGAAAACGGTAGAGGCCTAAACCAGTGTCTAGAAAAACAACTCTGATTAATTTTAAACGGATTTTACGCCATGCCACACCTATCTGAATTTGAACGTCACCGCGCGGTCGGGATGCTCGAAACTGGAATGGCGCATAACGAGGTCACAATACGTTTTGGCGTGCATCGAAACACGATACTGAATTTGTGGCGATGTTACCAACAGCAAAACAACACCAGAGACAGACCACGTTCAGGTCGCCCGCGTGTTATGTCACAAGCACAGAACAACCATATTCGGGTAACACATCTTCTGAATCGATTTCGGGCGGCACCTTTGACAGCCAGAACCTTCCCTGGGTTGAGAGCAATCAGTGTCAGGACAGTTCGTAACCGTTTATTGGAGCACAACATCAGGCAGCGACGCCCAGCAATACGTCCTATTCTGCTACGACGTCACCGAAATGAGCGTCTAGCATGGAGTAGACAGCACTTGAACAGTAGTGTTGGTCGAACTCGAGTCTACAGACGTGTTCAAGAAAACGCTACGCTGACGCTTGCATTGTGCAGCGTGCAGATTTCGGCGGCGGGAACGTCATGGTATGGGGAGGCATCACATCACAAAGGAGAACGCAGCTGGTGATTGTGGCTAGAAATCTGACTGCCATACGCTACAGGAATTAGATCATAAGACCGCATGTGCTCCCATTCCTTCAAAGTCAACGTGGCGCTGTCATGTTGCAGCAAGACAACGGTCGCCCCCACGTCGCATGTGTAGTGATCGACTTCCTGAGTAAGCCGAATGTCAACACACTGCCTTGGCCCGCTGTTTCGCCTGACCTGTCGCCCATTGAGTAATGGGACGAAATTGAAAGACGCCTACGTCTCCTGCCAAACCAGACATTGACCTTGAGCCATCTGGGTCGTTACCTTTTTCAGGTCTGGAACAACATCCCACAAGGGTTTCTGAACCATCTGGTGTCATCAATGAGACGTCGTTGTCAAGCCTGTGTGCACGCACACGGTGGTCATACACGGTACTGTCATTGTGAACTCACTTTCGACGCCACCCCTCTTTATGATCCAGAGATTGGTAACAACAATGCCAAACGTGTTTTCTTCTTCTAGATTTGGTATTGTGCGTAAATGGCAAATAAATAATGTGTGAAATAATTGTGTTGATTTAATTACAAATACGAAAATCACACCACTTTTAGTAATGCACAGGAACCTTTTTCCGCTATATATATATATGTATATATATATATATGGATGGATGGATGGATGGATGGATGCATGCATGCATGCATGCACGCATGCATGTATGTGTGCATGTACGTATGGAAACAAAGATGTACTCCTAATAAGGAAATGACAACGTTCAAGTTAACGAAGACCTGAATTAGTAATAAGTGACAAACTAGATTGGATAATGTGTTCATAAATGAATTACTGAATAGTGAAAGAAAACTATAATCTATTTAACAACGTACTCAGCACATTTTTGTTACGGTTATATGGCGTCAGACATATGATTAATAACAACACATATATTGAGAGAGGAAACCAGCTGTCGCCACTTCATGGACTGATCTTTTCGATTAGCAGCAAGGGATCTTTTAGGGAGGTACCTACCACGGCCTTTGATATACCACTCGCGGTGTACTGGCTGAAACGAGAGATAGTCCAATGGTATTGAATAGAGATGCAGACTTTTA
>JAECMU010025467.1:5563-15856 GCA_016106625.1 Dracogyra subfuscus | reverse complement strand
GGGTGTTGAGGAAAGGTAGATACTGTAGATATTGGTGATAGGCAAACATTTCAATAGCTTACTGGTGGTGGTTACAGAGGGGGTGTTGAGGAAAGGTAGATACTGTAGATATTAGTGATAGGCAAACATTTACAGTAGCTTAATGGGAATGTTGTCACTTGGCTTCCTACAATATTGGTTCTAGGATTGTATAGCTGCTGCAGTATTTGTGTTAGGCTGTCTTAGCACTGTTAATACTGTTATCACTGGCTCTGTAGTTGTGTAGCTAGCAGCTACCTGTGGAGGTCTTGGTAGGGAAAACATGAAAAAACCCAGTTTTATTTGTTATAACCAGTGACACACACTTCATTAAAATTTATTTTCATAAATTTATTGTAATTAAATTCAAGCAGACAGTACTCCAATGTAAAAAATTAAAAATAAAATAAAATATATAGATCTGTTACTACTCTTTGCACAATGAGTATATATTTATAAATATAAATGTATGTTAACCAGCACGGCTAATTTAAAAAAAAAAAAAAAAAAAAAAAAGCACTGCTAATGATTTTAGATTGGTGCAGTACTTATAGTCCTTCTCAGCCTCATGAAATATTTTGACAGAAAAAAGAGAAGAAAACACCCCCACTATTTTTCTGTGCAATAAAAAAACTCCATCATTTCAGACTGTAAAAGTTAGTTTTGTTTAATGATACCACTAGAGCACATTGATTTATTAATCATTGGCTGTTGGATGTCAAACATTTGATAATTCTGACTAGTATAGTCATTAGAGGAAATCCACTACATTTTTTCCTAATACAGCAAGGGATCTTTTATATGCACCATCCCAATGACAGTATAGCACATACCACAGTGTTTGTTATACCACTGCACTGGCTGGAACGAGAAATAGCCCAGTGGACTTACTGTTGTGTATCGATCCTAAACTGACTGCACATTGAGCAAGTGCTTTACCACTGGGCTATGTCCCACCCCCTTCAAATAGTTGTGCATGCATACCATAGTAAGAAAACAACATTCGCTGCTGGGAAGGGCTTTAGTTTATGAACCCATGCAGTGTCTGCAGCTGCACATTCAGTGACTGTTGAGTCTGCCTGTGCACGTTTCACTACATACACATTTATATTTCTACTATCGTTTCATTTTGGACAAGATGATTGAGAGTCAGCAGTCTTGTCTTTAATTGCTTTTTTATGTTACCAATCAAAAACTACTTATTTACCGATGGCAAACCAATTGTATCTCCAATTACATGCTGTATTAGGCACTTTATATAGGTTCCTTTACACTACTTCATCTTCCACTGCTGATAATGTTAACATGTTTTAACAAAACCTATTTAACTAGTTTATGAAGACATGTAGACTTTTTATTAGCATTAAAGGATATTTTTTATTAACAAGCCTCATTTTTTGTCAAAATATCACAGTGACATTTTAATTTCTTACACACCTGTTGGTGAGAACATCATTCATTATTTTTGATAACACATAGTTAACACATGTACGTTTGTTAACAGTTTCAAGACCTACTACTGGCTGTTCATAGGTCACCAGTGCCATCCCTCCAATGAAACAGCATGGTCGAACTCGATTACACAGTGTCATATAGTTAACCTGATAGTCATTTGTTTGTGATGCGTAAGTTAGTTACAAGTGCAACTTGGCTGTATATACATTTTAGTAAGAAAAGATGTTAAAATTTGCTTAACATTTGATGTTTTAGGATATGTAAGAAATACAATGTAGAATAATACATTTGTGTCCATTAGATACTATTTATCGTACAACTTGTTTAAAAATGTATCCAACTTGCATTTGCTTGTTAGATACATTTTATAATGGTCACTCATGTATTATTCTCTATTTATTGATACCAACCTCACTGGTGTCATGGTTAGGCCATCAGTCTACAGGCTGGTAGGTACTGGGTTCAGATCCCAGTCGAACATTAAATTTTTAATCTAGATACCAACTCCAAACCCTGAGTAAGTGGTCCGCAAGACTCAGTGGATAGGTGTAAACCATTTGCACCAACCAGTTATCCACAACTGGTTAAACAAAGGCCATGGTTTGTGCTATCCTGCCTGTGGGAAGTGCAAATAAAAGATATCTTGCTGCTAATCAGAAAGAGTAGACCATGAAGTGGCGACAGGGGGTTTCCTCTCAAAATCTGTGTGGCCCTTAACCATATGTCTGATGCCATATAACCGTAAATAAAATGTGTTGAGTGCATAGTTAAATAAAGCATTTCTTTCTTTCTATTTATTGATATTATGATATATTTGAAGATAACAAATAAACAGTACAATGTATGTGTTACATATTTAATTATTAATAGACTACACATACTAGTACCAATCAGAGTTGGGGTTGCTTTTCCCCATTGACGTTTATCAATACAGTATAAACTGTGACACAGAAGTCCCAGGTTTAGTGCAATGCAACCCTTAACAAAGTGTTGTGATACCTGAGTGTGACCTTTTTCCTGGACAGATCCCATTGTTAGTGACTGCCCACTGGCCATATAAATCTCTGCCATTTAGTCGAAAGAAGACACAGTGTCTGAATGAGATACCCTGTACTTCTACATTTGTTTTCCACCTGATACATGTGGGGCTCATAATTTAATACTCAAGTTTTTTTGGAATGTTAAAATCAATGTATATCAATGCAGTTTTATCATCATTTATTTTCTGGTTTTCTTCTGTAGTTAATCATAGCATTTGAATTTCACATTTGAGGTATTTATTGTTTCAAATTCAATAAACTGAATTTTGTGTGTGCAGTATTGTCCTTCCTTCCTTTGTTTCTTCCTTCTTTCATTCCTTCCTTCCTCCCTCCCTCCCTTCAATCATTCTTTCATTCATTCTTTCATCGATCTCCGTCAGCTAACCACTGGGTTTTTCTCGACACAACCATATGTCCAACGCCGATATAACCGTCATTATAATGTGTTGAGTGCATCGTTAAACAAAAATTTAAAAATAAAAAATAAAAAATAATTCTTTCACTCACTCATTCTATCATTGATTGACTCATTCATCCATCCATCCATTCATATGTTTATTGATTTACCTAAGATCAACAGTTAAACCTCTCAAAACTGGACCCTCTGTAAACTGGAATTCCCTCAAAACTAGATGTTTTCCATAATCCATTTTTAAACATCTGTGTAGAAGAGAACCTCAGTAAACCGGATACCTCTTAAAACTGGACTTTTTACTTGGTCCCTAGGGTGTCCAGTTTGGAGGGGTTTCACTGTATAAAACTTTTATAAATAGTCATGTAAAATAAGTGCCAGACTTGTGTATTATATATTTAACATAACAATATCTTTTTAAAATATTTTTTATGTAGGTCTTACAGGTAATGTATATTGACATATATAATATTGTCAGAAATTAAGAATTATTGTTATCATTGTATGCTCACATACATAAACACACACATAAACACATATTCTCTCTCTCTCTCTCTCTCTCTCTCTCTCTCTCTCTCTCTCTCTCTCTCTCTCTCTCTCTCTCTCTCTCTCTCTCTCTCTCTCTCTCTCTCTCTCTTTCTCTCTCATCCTTTCTTTAAACACACATAAACATCTTCAGTAATATTTTCCAGTATCATATTTCTGCTGGACTGGACTTTTTATTGTATTGGCTTAACCTGGATGTCTTCAGTCTTGAGATGGGATGCCTGTGTGAAATGGCCTGTTTAGTAACCCAGTTGTTGTGGAAATAGATGAAATGCCGCACATTCAGGCCTTGTCATGTAATACAAACCCTGGAGTAGTGGGGCTAATGCACCTGTCACTGAATCTTCTCTCTCTGATTTGCTATTCGGTAATCAGGAACCGATAGTGGGTTCTGCTGGTGCATCATGCAAGAATAATACATTTAAAGAACAACATTTGTTCAGAGAAGAAGGGGAGCAGTGCAATTTCTGGAATATTTTGGCTCTCTATAGTATGGAAATTAATGTTGTGGTTTCTTTGTCAAAAACCAGTGCAAATTATTTTTAGAAATATTCAAATATCTGCCTTTGATTTATAATTTAAAAGCAGCATTTTTTTAACTGTTGAACATGAAATTGAATATTTTGGCTGTGTAATATGGAGATTATAATACTTATAGTTCCTTTGTTGTAATGAATTTTTTTTTAACTGTTGAACTTGAAATTGAATATTTTGGCTGTGTAGTATGGAGATTATAATACTTATAGTTCCTTTGTTGTAATGAAGGTTTAAGATTTCATACTTAATGCAAATTATTTTTTAGAAATATTTAAATATCAATATATAATTTCAGAGCAGTAATTTTTGACTGTTGACCTTCAAATTGAATATTTTGGCTCTGTATACATGTACAAATTAATTTTATAAAAGCGTAAATTATTTTGTTGTACTGGTAATTAAAAATTAAAATGTAAAAATAATGCTAATTATTTTTAGGAATATTTATATATCTGCCTTTGATTGATCATCGTAAAAGGTGGTTTATATATTAGTAAAAAAAACTCAGATGGATTGCATTGGATTAATTTCATACATTTGTTCTTGTGGATTCTCTTTGGAATGTAGCTTTCGGGGATAATGACAATATCACTCTGTATGTGGTTGGTGCTTCGATCTTTCTTCCCGTTCTTCTCTCAGTGTTCTCTGATGTGCTGGCTGGAATCTGTAGCTTTGATCACATAATGATTGTAGTCTGCTGATGTTATGAGGTGTATACAGAAGCTGTCTCTCACTGGGAGGCAGGAGTGCGTACCTTCGGTATCTGGGTGCACAAACTGAAAGAAGTTCTTTTGTTAAGATCAGTAGAAATTGGACATACACAGTTCACATTCTGTGTCTTACTGGTCTTGGTGGTTGGAAGGTTATTATTGATGCACAGAAGTGCTGCCTAATGTTAAACATGCAGAAGGGCCATATGTATCATTAGAAATAAGATTTTGTTTTGTGAGGATCAACATAAATCTACAGGCCTTTGTTTTGTGAGGATCAACAGAAATCCATAGGACTTTGTTTTGTGAAGATCAGAAGAAATCCATAGGACTTGGTTTTATCGAGATCAATAAAAATCCATAGGATTTGGTTTTGCAAAGGTCAACAGAAATCCATAGGACTTTTGTTTTGTCAAAATCAGAAGAAATCCATAGGACTTTGTTTTGTGAAGATCAATAGAAATCCACAGGACTTTGTTTTGTGAAGATCAATAGAAATCCACAGGACTTTGTTTTGTGAAGATCAGAAGAAGTCCATAGGACTTTGTTTTGTGAAGATCAGTGGAAATCGATCTTCAAATTATATCTTCAGTGAATACACATTCCTGTAATTGTTACTGTGGTTTATTGGTTCATAATGTCTACTGGGTAATGCTCCATGGATTCGGTCTGTCTCTTTGGTATGTGTATTAGTACATCTATTGTAACCTTATTCAGATCAGAGGACAGCCCTACATTCCATTGATTGTAACTTTGTGATAAAGACACCTTCGTTTATATATATATATAACAGTACATAGCAGCAGTATTCTACATACATGTGGAGAATTTATCTGTGTATCACCGTGTTGAGATCACATGAAATACATCTGGTATTACATGTATACCAACCTTTGAGTAACACTACACCAGACCTGCTATACTGATAGTGGAAGTACACCCGTGCACCTGTTGATTATGTGACAACAACTGTTAATAGATTGTGTTATCCACATCAAAGGGAAACAGTTCACTGATATTTGAGATTGGATTTCTTAAAAAAAGAAAATACATAAGAGCTGATCAGGTTAATTCCAGCAGTCTGAGGGGTTCGTTTACTCAGTCACTGTGACAGTGATACATTCTGGTCAAGGCTCTGTGGCTTTGTGTGTGTGTATGTATATATATATATATACTTGCATGTAGTACCACTCTCATATTAAATTGCCCTGGGGACTGAGGCTTTTGGCAGCTCCAACTAATCACAAGTTGTCTGGTCTTGGTAGATAATGATGGAGATGTGCAGAATTAACTTCTTTCCCATGTGGTGGACAACATGAAGCAAACTTATATTATTCCTGTTGGCAGTTGTTTTGAGTTATCTGTGTGTGTCTGAATCTTCTCAAACTGTTTCAGTGTTTTTATAGTTGTTTGCTTTGGACGTGACCCCTGTAAAATTGCTGCTAGTGTTTTCTGGTATAGTGCTATCTCTGCTGAACCTAATAGTGGTGGTTTTACCACAGTGGATTTGAATTGGAGAACAAAGTGGAGATGAACCAATTGTGCTGGGATTCATTTGGATAAGATAAAAATGAAGCTTTTTGCGTGTATTGGCCAAAGATCACGGAGAAGCGAATCTAAGTCTAAAAAAGGTAGGTGACATAAGTATTAAGATACTTGTTTACCTAATGCTGCTTAGCTGTTAAATGTTAAGAATTATATATAATATACACATTTATTACACCACATTGAGAATATAACATTTGTATCCATAACAATGTTTACAACACTCGTGCCTAAATTATCATATTTTTCTCACTTGTGTCGTAAATATTGTCTGTCAATGACACTCATGAATATATATAATATGATATCTTCTGTCTGTTTATTGTACTTATAGCAGTAATCATCTAGCTTGTACATTTAATTCATAACTTGTATAGAAAGGACTTTAAGGACATGTTACAGACATCATGGGTGAGGTGGGAGGTAGAAATCTTTAATTTATAGCACCTACAAAATTAAAAAAAAATCTTTATACTTGATATTGATTCATACAGACTTGTTATTATTAGCATATAGGGATACAATGTATGTACAAGCACAGTTCATTGTATTGGTGCTTGTTTTGAGTGATGACAATGGTATGTTCTATCCTCACAACTTTGACACATAGTCATAGTTTAAGATGGGCTGGGGTGTTTTAATAAAATATTCCTTTCCTTTATCAGATCACATGTATGTAACTTTAATAATGATGGTATTTCTTATAATATATTCTGTCACCAAGTTCAAACTGACATAAATGAAATTACAAGGACATATAATGTATATTTACAAGTACCTGTATTATAGGTCATATCATATACCTGTATATTGTAAACGCCATGGTTATGAAGTGTATGTAAATACTGCTATTTGGTTGTTAGCTGTATTGTGACTGGGTTCACTGAAGGAGATAGCAGATTGTGTTTACTGTATGGTGTGTGATAACACTTCACCTATCATGGGTTAACAGGGTCTTCATACAATTTCGGTTAATCTGTGTTGAAAGACTCCATTCACTGAAACCGCTGGATACATGTCTGCCATTCCAATGTAGTGCCACATGCTGACCTTGTTACAAATTGCATCCATTGAGTGCAACAAATATTCTCACCTGTGTTTCATTTGTCAGCTATACTGTTAGTTTTAGGGTGGCTCCTGGTCGGGGTGTTTTGTTAAAAAGGTAAATGCTGCAGTATGTATTCACCTGGGTCTCATCAGGGGAGTGATAGTTGCACCTGCACCTGCTAATGGTTCCTCTGTTTCCACTGGCACTGCGTGGTTACAGAGGTTCTCAAAACAAAGACACTGTGGTGCATGATTATGTCTTGGCTGTTGATCTGTGCACCATTTTGTTGCTGCATTCAAACTCTTCAATCTGCTTGAAGCATACAATGTTACCAAAGAGAGGTACATTACAAGCCTACATGTTATCCGCCTCAGTAGTATTAATGGTTTAGCTAGCATGCAGTCTTATACTTGTAGTTGAGTGCAGTATATATAGCCCAGTGGTGAAGCAATTGCCTGATGTACAGATGGTCGGGGATCAGTCCCCATCAATGGACCTATTGGGCTATTTCTCGTTCAGTACACCATGACTGATATATCAAAATCCATGGTATGTGCTATCCTGTCTGTGGGATGGTGCATATAACAGATCCCTTTCTGCATTAGAAAAATGTAGCAGGTTTCCATTGATAACTGTGTCTAAAGTAGCAAATGTTTAACTCCAATAGCTGATGATTGATTAATCAATGTGCTCTTGTGGTGTCATTAAAACAAAACAATAAAAAAAAAAAAT
This sequence comes from Dracogyra subfuscus, assembly GCA_016106625.1. Taxonomy (NCBI): domain Eukaryota; kingdom Metazoa; phylum Mollusca; class Gastropoda; order Neomphalida; family Peltospiridae; genus Dracogyra; species Dracogyra subfuscus. Next base: position 7,813 of record JAECMU010025467.1, on the reverse strand, counting down.
TACATCTCAGTATCAGCTGTGGACAACATTTCAAAATCGTACATGTAATGTATTTGGAAACGAGGCCATTGAGTTTACCCCATCTCATTCAATGCCCCATAATTGCCAATGGACCCATTCTCAGACTTTTTATCCCATCCTAACTGGTGCCATGTGACTGGTATATCAAAGCTGATAGTTTGTGCTGTCTTGTCTGAAGGAAAGTGGATACAAATTGTTTTTGAGTATGCTAATACAAATACTCCTGAAGGTTTCCTTTAAGACCATGGGCATCCGCAGAAAAAAATGCAGGGGAGGGCAATGTTATCCTGAATTCGACGTGTGAAGTGTGAAGACATCTTTTTGCTAAGATTACTGTAAATAACAGAACAAAATGTTAACAATTCTTCAGGTAGAAGACACACGATTGATCGAATGNNNNCCCCCCCCCCCCCCCTTGCCCCTACCTGCGGATGCCCATGTTTAAGACTACATGTCATAATTATTGGTAGCTGATGATTAAAAGTTATATTTTATTTTGTTTATCAACACCCCTAGAGCACATTGGTTAATTAATCATCGGCTGTTGGATGTCAAACATTTGGTAATTCTGACATGTATAGTCATCAGATGAAACCTGTATTTTCCATTAGCAGCAAGACATATTTTCTATGCACTTTCTCACAGATAGGATTGTACAAGGCCTCTGATATACCAAGGGTTTTTTTAGACTATATATATACACTGTACATGTATTGGATGTCATTAATATCAGTATCTGATGATTAAGAAATCAGTATGCAGTCATGGTGGTGTTAAACAAAACAGTTTTGACAGCCGGCCATGCTGCGTTAACTGTCATTAACAGAATAGTGTTTTTCAAAGAAGATAATATTATATTGTTTTCATGAATTGGATATTAATAAGATTTACAAGTATAAACCCAGACCTTAAATGTATGTACATATAGTACAGGTAGATTGCATGGAGTGTGCCTCTACCTCTATTTCTTGTTTTGTCAGCTATGTTTTGCAGTTGAGTTCATTATGAGCTTTTGATGATCTGTCTTTTTGTGCAGCTGTTTGCGGCAGATGCCAGCTGTATCAGGTTTTCTGTTACCCAAGTAAAACATGCACCTATAAGCAGATATTATTGTGCATCATCCAGTTTAAACCTGTAGCAAAATACCTCCAGTTTACAGTGAAGCTTTACTAAACTGGACACCCATGGAACCAAGTAAAACGTCCAGTTTTAAGGGGTATCCAGTATAAAGAGGTTACATTTTGTACTCATTTAAAACAAAAACTGACCATGAAGGTGCCTGTTGTCAAAGGAATTCACAGGGTTTGAATTTTATCACAGCAACAATATTACTTTCTGTACATCATCAACAGCAAGGAAAATGCTTCATTGCCCTACATGGTTTGTCAACTTGCCCATCCATCCCATATATTCCATGTTGTATACATGTATGTATGAAATAATAATATTACCATTGGTATATGGTAAACATCCAACAAAGAAAGAAAGAAAGAAATGCTTTATTTAACAATGCATTCAACACATTTTATTTACAGTTATCTGGCATTAGACATATGGTTAAGGAACACACAGATTTTGATAGGAAACCCGCTGTTGCCACTTCATGGGCTACTCTTTCCGATTAGCAGCAAGGGATCTTTTATTTGCACTTCCCACAGGCAGGATAGCACAAACCATGGCCTTTGTTAAACCTGTTATGGATCACTGGTTGGTGCAAGTGGTTTATTGGTTTACTGTAGACAAATTTTAGAACTGCATATATGTCAGATGCATAGTCATAGGTAGTTGGGGTAGGGGGTGTGATTCATGGTTTCACCACTTTGTATCAGCAGTAATATATATATTGTGTGCGTGTATTTGTGTGTGTGTGCCCGTATTTGTGTGTGTGTGCCCTCTTTCTCCCCCCCCCCCACTTTCTGGCACCTTCATAAAACATTTAAAATGTGACACTAACATCACCATCTGTCTGTCACACTCCCTCTTAGCACCCATGATATGATCTCACCACTCTAGAAGAGCCCCAGAGAAAGAAGAAAGTCTCTGTCAACTGGTAAATATATTATTTTACTTGAGAGGTCTTGCAATGTGATAGTGTCTGTGGAGGTGTGTTACATCTTCCCATCACAACCTATATCTGCTGTTTCACACTTCACACACACACAGCTCCCAGATCTATACACATAGCCAGATCCAGCTTTACTGCCTCATGGCAGCTGCTGATAAATGAGA
>JAECMU010025463.1:0-10814 GCA_016106625.1 Dracogyra subfuscus | reverse complement strand
TGCTATGGATATTGGAAAATATTGTCATGCAACGCTAATTCTCCATATATTCATGTCTAGAATAACACCAAGTTTGAAAACAATATTTCCACAACGCAACGTATTCGTAATAACTTGATATAAAATTACTATATACTATTAATGTACGATGGTAGCACTGGAAAATTACTTACAAACATTGATGTTTATACAAAAAAGTGCATAGAGATTGTGCCGTAATACTGTTATTTCAGATATGAACACCTTTAAAACATTCGGGCTGGTTGGCTGACCAGGTAACATCTTGGTTTGGATACGACACTTGGGGTTGAGATCGCTGATGGACGCGAACGATACCACCTGTAAACGGATCACATCTGGTTAGACGAGACACGGGGTGGTTTACGCTTCCTGTTACGCCAGGTGTAATGTCGTCTATGATTCCTGTTACACCAAGTGCAATGTCGTCTGCGTTTCCTGTTACACCAAGTGTAATGTCGTCTTTGTTTCCTGTTACACCTAGTGCAATGTCGTCTGCGTTTCCTGTTACACCATGTGTAATGTCGTCTACGCTTCTTGTTACACCAGGTGTAGCGTGGTCTACGTTTCTGGTTACACCAAGTGCATTCTGGTTTACGTTTCTGGTTATATCAGGGCTAATGTGATTTACGTTTTCCAATACGCTAGGAGCAATGTTGGTTACGTATCTGGTTACACCAGGTGCAATGTGGTCTATGTCTGCAGCTAAACAAGGTGCAGAGTGGACTATGTTTTCGGTTGTACCAGATGCATTGTGGTCTACAGCGATGACACTATTAGATTTTCGCTTAACTGCTATGTCGTCGTCTTTATATGGTTTGGTGAAAATGTTCTTTATATATTTAGCTGCATCTACATGTCTAATACATTCATCACTATTATTCAAGATACTGCTATCATCCATATGCAGATATCTACCATCTTGGATGACGTGATCTGATACATATGGTTCTACATTACTGTCCAAACCAATGACATAGCATATCTTTGTGCTACTCTGTCCGATTTTAAGCTCCTCATCAGAATCAATTTTCATCACATCCTTACCAGAATATCTGTGTTCGAAAATAGGGTTTGTAACCGAAAAACTATTACTATTATCAGTGTCAGTGTCAGTGTCAGTGTTCATCATATCTTTACCAGAATGTCTGTGGTCGAAAACAGGGTTAGTACCGGTAACAGAAAAACCTCTGTTATTATCAGTGTCGGTGACATCATGCAAAGAACATTTGTGAGTGTGCAGGGTAGAGTGTGAACAGGTGCAGATTAAATCGTCTGGGGCCCATGCAGTGCAACATGCTCGGTTTCTGTGTTTAGTATCAGATCTTTGAGACCCATGCTTGTCCCAGATCCCTTTTAAGTGCTGTGTATTCAGATGGTGAAGAGTACGCATGCTCTGTTTCTTGTCAGACAGTACCTGATGCTTCCGGTGTAAATAGTACGCAATACCAATGCTGACTACGGCTAAAACTAAGAGCAGACAACCACCGGTAATAACATAGGGGATGACGTCAGTGGTGGAAGCGGAAAGAAGTCTTGTTTTCGTGGAGTTGTCTGCAAAACAAAATTAAAAAGAAGACGTTATTAATCCTCGGCTATTTGATGTCAGACATTTGGTAAATTGTGACACGAAGTGTTATAGGCAACCTGCTGATATTCACGGACTTTGATACATTAGATGTGGAGCACTGGTTGAAAGGGAAAAACCTCATTCACAGAATGGTTCGGTCCGATTTTGGTAGTTCGATCATACGACGCAAGCACCTCAGACGAGCGCTTAACCGACTAAGTTAGAAAATAACAGGGATATTATTTTTTTAGTTTGTTTATGGGATTTTTTATGACGGGGGAGGGGGGGGGGGGTATTTTTTGGAAGGTGCTGTTGTTCTTTTTGGATTTAGTTGTTGTTTTGAGGTGTGTATATTTTCCAGTGAGTGTCTATGCCTTGTTTAATCAACTGCCAAAAAGCCCTACTTATCAGTAGGTACTCGCTGTATTACTGGCATACCTATATATATTATGATTCACAAGGAAATAATATGTATTACGATTCACACTGTTTGTACTAATATACCTGATAATTTCTGTATTTTATGTTCGCTGACAAACACAGATATCTTGGCTGCGACTGGTTCTCTTACCTCGGTGCATAGTTCTAACAAACGAAGGGACTGGCATTACTAAATACATTTCTCGCTCTAGCCAGTGCACTACGACTGGTGTATCAAAGACCGTGGTATGTGCTATCCTGTCTTTGGTATGGTTCATATAAACGGTCCCTTGATACTAATGAAAAATGTAGCGGATTTCTTCTCTAAGAGTATATGTTAAAATTACCAAATGGTTGACATCTAATAGCCGATGATTAATAAATCAATGTGCTCTAGTGGTGTCGTTAAACAAAACTTTAATTTTAACTTAAATACATTTCAGAACACAGATGTCATCCATATTTTTCGAGCTGGCAGCATAGCCCAGTAGTACAGTGCCCGCCTGATTTGCGGTCGGTCTAGAATCGATCCCCGTCAGCTAACCACTGGGGTTTTTCTCGACATAACCATATGTCCGACGCCGATATAACCGTAATTATAATGTGTTGAGTGCGTCGTTAAATTTTTTTTAATAATAATAATATTTTTCGAGGTATAAATAACAAAATTTTAACTTGTGTCATGTACTTTCTTAATTCTAAAAGAGGTCTTATTAAAATGCTATTGACACTGCAGCAAATGATATACATTGAGCCACTAAACCGGACATCAATGGGACTAAGTAAAATGTATTATAAAGGAAATGTTTTATTTAACGACTGTTATTTAACTAATTTTATTTACGGTTATATGGCGTCAGACATATGGTTGAGGACCATACAGCTATTGAGAGAGGAAACCCGCTGTCGCCACTTCATGGGCTACTCTTTTCGATTAGCAGCAATGGGTCTTTTAACATTTCCAAGGTTGTTCATAATTATTATTCGGAACTAATAAGTTTGTTAAAATTTGTTTTGTTTAAAGACACAACTAAAGCACATTGATTTATTAATCATCGGCTATTGGATGTAAAACATTTGCTAATTTCGACATACAGTTTTAGAGAGGAAACCCGCTACATTTTTTTTTTCTATTAGTAGTAAGGGATATTATATATAAACCATCCCACATAGAGAATAGCACATACCACGGAATTTGATGTGCCAGTCGTGGTGCACTGGTTGGAACGAGAAATAAACCAATGGGCCCACCGACTGGGATCGATCCCAGACAGACTGCGCATCGATTTACCAGTAGGCTACGTCCTTTCCCCCTCCTCCCCCGCCTTTATAATCACAGAACAATCAAATTTGAGGAAAAGTGGAATTGTTGAACAAAACAATGCAGCAAACTCAGGAATGTCCCTTGAATGATCTAAGGTGGAAAACTAGGTGACGGTATTCACGGGTGAAAGACCACCGTGATCGGTTTCAGATCATAACACGAAACACATTTAAAAGAAAACTTATTGGCCAACACTATTTAGTTGAATATTATCGACGCGAGTGAACCGGTTTCAAAAACTGTGTAAATAGGTCATGTGTCTTGGCATTAATGATTGTTTAAATATCTTTGCATTCAAAATGTGAACTTTAGATCCATCCATACACCCATAAACCAATGTCATGCATTGGTTTATCGGGTATAAATATAAAAGGTGTTTTCGTGTGTCACCGGATTACGTGATTTCAATACAGACATTCATTTATTCGTTTATTTATAGTTATTTTCGTGTTTATATTCAATTACGGTTCAAGGACACTGTCCTGGGCGTACACCTCAGCTATCTGATCTGCCTGTGTAGTGACCTTACACACCGCTCGAGTCGTTAATAACGCTTTAGGTTGAAGTCGGTACCGGAAGGCGAACGTAGTAGCTACCAGACTTAATTTAAAGTTTGTTTTGTTTAACGACACTACTAGAGCATCATCGGCTATTGGATGTCAAATATTTGGTAATTTTGACATATATTCTTAGTGAAAAACCCAGCTATATTCTAAATATCCCAATGTTATATTCAGAAGCATATGCCATCTTGAAAAAGGCCCCTTGTTTTTTTTTCGCACGCATTTATGGCTCAGTTATCAAGTGGTTTCATGCTCACCACACCCCAATGATCATTTCTAGCCGTGAGGACATATGTTACCTTTTCGTGACCACCTACTTAAAAACTAAGCCTCTTTTGTGGCTTTGTTTGCAGGACTAATAACAGATTGAATTGAATGTAAATTAAAACTATTCGACTATATAGTAACCCCTATCCTCCTATATGGTTGTGAAATATGGGGATATGAAAATACCGATATAATTGAAACAATACATGTAAACTTCATGAGAAGCATACTACCTTTAAAAAAGAGCACACCGTTGTTCATGATATATGGCGAGCTCGGAAGAAAGCCACTCAAATTCATTATACGAAAAAAAAGGTTTCTGGGCCAGAATTGTAATGGGAAAACAAACAAAGATTTCATTCTTACTACACGAATTAATGTTGCGTGATCAGTTCTTGAATGAACACAGTTATAAATGGATAAATAACATCAAAACTATACTTGATAATCTTGGCATGTCAGACACTTGGATGTACTGAAACTTTCAATCCACTAAAATATTAATAGAACAAATAAAATTAAGGCAGCATGACCAGTACATTCAAAACTGGAACAGTGATAAAAATATATCTTCCAAAGGAACAAATTACAATATTATTAAAGATAATCGTAGCTTAAAAACATATTTTAACATTTTACCCGAACATATCTGGTCCAGACTTATTAAATACAGAACTGCGAACCGTTACCTACCAATTGAAACCGGGCAATGGAATAATATTCCTTTTGTATACAGACTTTGCACACTTTGTGAAACGAACGACATAGGTGACGAATATCATTACCTGTTTATATGTAACTTTTTCAAAGATACCCGTAAACTACTTTTGAAACCATATTTCTGTGTTAAACCAAGTACACTGAAGTATAATGAATTAGTGAATATCCACATAATTAGTTATCTAAAAAAAACACTTGCAAAGAAATAAAAGAAATCATGAATAAATTTAAGAAACCTAAGTAGCAAACATATTACTAACTACATCATAAGCTATATTTATATACCATTGATAAACTATCTGATTTTTGCATTTGTATTATATCTGTACTACTACCAATATTATAATTATACTATTTTTGCTCCTGTAAACCATGTCCTACCATTGAACACATGTCCTCATATGCCGTAGACTTCATAGCCGGAAATAGTTACGATCAACCGTTTGCTCATGACTACTCACTAGTTGACGACTCTCAGTGTCTATGATTTAGTCTCTCCCCTTCATAGCTGGCCGAAGAAAGGAAGGAATGTGGGATTTCTTTTAACGATGCACTCGGCACATTTAATTATGGTTATATGGCATCGGATATATGGTTATGGACCGCACAGATAATGATAATTAAATTTAAAGGGTTTTTTTTTTGTTTGTTTAACGACACCACTAGAGTATTGGCTGTTGGGTGTAATTTTGACATATAGTCTTAGAGAGGAAGCAAGGAATCTTTTACATGCACGATCCAACAGACAAGATATCACATCCCACGTCCTTTGATATACTAGTAGCGGTCCACTGGTACGGGTTTCCTCCAGGACCATATTGATGTCAAATGTTTGATATACAATAACTGATGATTAATAAATCAATATGCTCTAGTGGTGTTGTTAAATGTGTGTGTGTGTATGTACATGAGCTATTTCTCGTTCTATCCAGTGCACCAATGGCATGCATATCAAACACCTTGGTATGTGCTATCATATCTGTGGGATGATACATATAAAAGATCTCTTGCTACCAATGGAACAAAATATAGCGGGTTTTCTCTCTAAGACAATGTCAAAATTATTAAATGTTTAAAGAGACATTCCTGAGTTTGCTGCAATATTTTAAGATGTTATCGACTAATAAAATATTTCTACGATTAAACTTACGTATTAAATATATTTTCTTGTTTAGAATACTAGTGGCTCTGTATTAAACGTGTTTCTGATCGTTCTAATATTTGTACCAGGTTAATTTTCATTTTATTTCCTAAACAATCTTTTTTCGTACGTACGACATTATTTGAAGACGAAATCCAGTTTGTGCTCCTTACAAATATTAAGACGACCAGAAACGCATTGAATATACAGACATTGATATTCTAAACAAAAACATATATTTAATATGTAAGTTTAATCGTAGAAATATTTTATTAGTCGGAAATATCTTACAATGCAACAAACTCGGGAATGTCCTTTTAACATCCAATAGTCGATGATTAATAAATCAATGTGCTCTAATGGTGTTGTGAAATAAAGCAAACTTTAACAAACGCTTGTTAAGCTGGTGGGTACATGATTCACATATCCAAGTACTGGCTTCCAAGAACAAAAATCAAGTGAAAATGAAACCCATTGGTTTATTTCTCATTCCAACCAGCAAGCAGAGTGAGAACATAACGTAAATAAATCGATAAACCATAAAAAGATCGATAGACAGACATATGTGGACAGATGCGCGAGGTGGATGGGCAGATATATATGGACAAAGACACAAGTACTAAACTTGTGTAAACTATTTTGAAACGGCAACGGTTAATAGTGGCTATAAATGTTAGCTTAGCTGCGTTCAGTTCATCTAAATCAGGCTGCACTTGTACTAAATTGGATTACAACGTCCATCACAACCAAAACACACAGACTGGCTCGCCCACCTTTTGGCATGATCAGCAGTAGATCTTCCCCGCACACCCTCGACGTCGCGTGCTCTGTATTCACTGCGCAGACGGCAACTGTAAATTTCCCGCCTCCACTGATCACCGTAAAATTTGGCTGCCTGTGTCGTTCCATTTCATCAAGGGATGTCGATGTTCTGTTTATTAAAACAAAGCTCTGTTGCGAACCGCCGTCGAACCCAGCAATGCACTGTATCAGTGCATGATTCTTACTAACCATTTCTACAGAACAATTTGAAGGTGGATCTGGTTTGCCTGTGAACAACAAGGACAATAATTATTCAGTTATTTCAAATGAACTGAATTTTGCAGTATAAATCTAATATTTAATTTGATTTAAACGTTAAAGCTGCTGACATGGGCCCCGTTCTACGAAGCGATCTTTGCCCTAAGATCAACTTAAGTGCATAGGGTAGCTATGCGCCTAAGGTAATCTTCGTGGGCCCAGATTATTAGGCAGTGGAAAATAGTTTCGGCTCTTATGCGTCCTTCACCGTTCAGTTAAATATCACTTGCAATTTCTTACTTAAAGGAACAGACCCTAGGTTTCAAATACTAAGGCATATTTTTCACCTAGACTCTAATTTCAACCCCTAAAAATGAACACTAAGTTTAGTTAATTTACAAATCTGTAACAAATTTGGATACAACAGAGTGAAACAAGAGTTTGTGACATTGAAATTATTTTTAATTCTTTAAAACTAAAACGCCACTCCATAATCGTTATTTGTCAGACACACTTGCGTTTTTTAAATTATGAGAAATGCATTTTGTGGTAAAGGAAACAGTAGGTTGACCAGAAACACTTCGCCTGTATGGAAATGGACAATCTAAATAATAAAATATAAGTGATGTTTGATTTCAGTAATCAAATCTAGTGTCATATGTCTCGTCCTCGTGTTAAAACAAAACAATAAGGTATGCACCTCATGAACTGGAGCCAGTGAATTAATTAACCACTTGGTTGTCTGAATTGATTAATTTCATGTATTACTACAAACCACCTGGTTGTCTGAATTATGTTCATGTATTACTACAAACCACCTGGTTGTCTGAATTGATTATGTTTATGGTCCTGTTAAAAGAGGCAAAAACTTCAGTAGCCTCAGATTTATGTTTTCGGTCAATTTTAGACAAGTGATGCAGTAACCATAAAACAAGCTTCGGTGATGTAATACCAGGCCTACTATTATACGGAAGTTGCGTAATGACGGATTTCCTGCAGAATTATTTATTAACTTTTATTTTAAAATTTAAGCATTATACCTTCAACTAGATATCCATAACAATGTACAACTAAATAATTTTATTTACTCCTAGTGCAAACCATTTGTAATGCTGAACGACCGACGGAACTGGGCGTGTTCAGTTGAGGTTGGTATTCTGAAACGCAGCTTTCTGGGATCGCATCACAATACCGACTCAGATTGTTTTACTACTTAGTGGGGAGGTGTAAGGCCATGGCATCTCCTGTCTCATTAACATTAACAAAGAACCACTGACCTCTGTCCTGAACAGATAACCCACATAACTGAGGTGTGTGCCAAGAACAAGTTAATTAACCATCTTTCTTGGGATAATATACCGGTTTTTTCAAATGTCTAGTATAAGGATAGTTTTACTTTTATGGTTTAATTTATTGCTAACATTGAAATTTGAATGTATTCTCAAATGCGTGACATACTTGGTTCGACCAGATCAAACGTGCATGGTACTTTCATCAGGCCCTGGTCATTACGGCCAACACATTTCAGGGTCCCATAATCGTGTTGTGACCTGAAAAATATAATCCAATATTTAATATGCAGTATTCGAGTACAACTCACTTCGTTTACCTATGTTTGACACCCAAAAGCCGATGTATTTGTTTATGCTGGGTGTCGTTATTTATTTATTCATTTATTTATTCTTATATAGGCTGTGCCTGCTGTGAAATCCTTTTGATTCTTTTTTTTTATCAATAAAATATCTCAAAACAAATTCATTTATTCATTCATTTGAGCACAATTTGAACTATATTTGTTTGGAATACAACATGTTTTATAAAAGTATATTTGACAGTAATGAAGGAATGTAAAATACTGATGTAATATAGATAATATATAAAAACATGACTATGCTCGGGTTCAAATGGGCCCATACGTCTTCTTTTTTTTTAAACTTCGAAGGCTTGAAGAAACGCATTATCGCTATCACTGGCGGATCCAGAAAATCCATTTAGGGGGCCCCAGTAACATGAGATGGAATGTCAAGGCAACTTTGGGAGAGGTTTGGAGGGTTGCCCTCCCCCCCCCCCCCCCCCGACCCACCTCTGGCTATAGGATAATCCGTCCAAGTAACAACATGTGATCTTTTATAATGCAAATTCTCCACAGATAGGGCTGGAAGGGACATGGGGGAGAATTTACAAAGGGCACTTTCCACTGATTTGCTTTTTATAAACAATGAATCCGCTGTTTACCTTACACTGAAGGTGAGCCAATCATAGAAGAGATAATTGCTGTAATCATCTGGTACAGCTGTTGCCCACTCCTTTAACGTGATATTGCTTACGTCGTCAAGCCACATTATTTTTACGTGTTTCGGGTGAGCAATCACGTGGCATGTCAGTTTTATTGTATCACCGACATGAACGGCCTGTCGTTTGTGCTGAATTGTTCCACACACCGGGGCATCTGTAAAAGTATACAATTATTTTGATTACATTTTTCTATATAGAAGCTTGATGAATATTTACATACAAGAGCGGATTCAAGGGGTGGTGCTCGAATGTATGTCCACGCTCTCATCGGATCTTCAAAGTCTGAATATAGTGATTTTATTCATTCGTCGGGGGGTAAATGTAGTATTTTGGTGGACTTGGCTGTTCCTGGGCTAGACCGTATTTATATAATTCATATATAACAGACAGTGTACTTTGGAATGCAGTAGGTACTCTTTTTGACATCCTTCTCTCTAAATCCACCTTAGACTTCTCTAACACTTTAACAGAAATAAAGCGAGCAGAACACAAATGTGATTTGCATAAGCCATTACTAAAATGAACTCTTGAATTGCTGGCAAGAAGTTTTGATTTTCAATAATTGCGTATAATATATATATCAAATTCTAATACATATGTGAGTTAACAATGACTTACAATTGACTTCAAGGGAGATAACTGACGACCGACCAGCACCAAGCCTAGTTTTAGAAAAGCAGACGTAGTTTCCGACATCGAGCCTAGTGCCAAGAAAAGCAGAGAAAAGAATTCACAATTAAATCACAGAATTTCATGGAACAGGTAGCGTGTCGGTAATGTATTGGCAAAGATAAGAAACCGAAAATCCGTTACCCATTATCATGTGACATAATCCATCATTATCATAATTACTGACGCACTGTTTCTTGTTTCTGATGATAATAGTGCATATAACCGAAAACGTGTTGCCCATAAAACTGGAATATACAAATGTATATACGGTGTGTGTGTGTGTATGTGTGTGTGTGTGTGTGTGTGTGTGTGTGTGTCTGTGTGTGTAAATACCATATATATATATATATATATATATATATATATATATATATATATATTATATTATATTATATTATATTTCATGATTCATGATTTGTCCCTCCAATTTTCCCACCTCGTTCTAATTAGTTTATCTTCTAAAGCCTATGTAAATGAAGTATTATATCAGTAAATATTGTTGATTTATTTTTGTATTACTGTCATTTACCTCGACACATTGCCAATTGTCAACCACGGTTTAGTGGCATTTCCCACATCATATCTAAATACGTCTGTGTTGAGCACCTCTCCGTTGTGGGTCCACCAGATCTCGCCTGTCTTTGGCATGGGCCGAGACACAACGTGACAATACAGCGATATGGTGTCACCTTCATTGGCAACCAGCATGGCTTGGCTTGTTGACACGACTGGAGGATCTAAGATAGGGCATCATAAATAATATATCTTCATGGCGTAGGAAGCGCTCTCTCTCTCTCTCTCTCT
>JAECMU010025453.1:6091-17487 GCA_016106625.1 Dracogyra subfuscus | reverse complement strand
ATTAAAAATGCTTGTTTTTATTGAATGTACAGACTTACTATTGTATTGTGTGTTGCTTAACACGAAATAAAAAAAGGTACAGAATTGTACATGTGATTAAACATCACTATCACATGTTTAGTTGAACAACAATATATGTCCGAAATAATAATCACCAGTGGTCACACTTGGTCATGCATCTACCTTATTCTAAGTGATGTTTACGGGCAAACCCAATCAACACGGCAAATCAACCTAAAAATTTAATGTTTTCGATCGACAAAAGAAGTAACATTCTAATTTACCGATTTTTAAACCTAATCTTTTAGCCTAAATTATGTTGTTGATTGTTTGCTTATGAAAACATTTGGTAGAATTTTATTTGCTGTTAGTTTCGATATAGGCATCAAAGTCATGACCGCTCGCAAATTAAGTTACCCCGATGAAGTAGAAACTAGTACCGTACAGTGCTACGTCATTGTTCTTGTCAAAACATCGAACGTTACAACCTCTGCGTATTCGACAGTATTTTTTAATCAAAATACTGGCACACACATGCAGGTGGTTGATCGAGATTCTTTTTTAAATTCAACCACGTTTTATCATTGGCGAATCATTTTTTTTTTCGTCGCTATCTCGGAAAATCAACATCCATAAACGCATTTTTTTCACCCATGATCTCAATAGATTTGTATCGCAGATCGAGGCCGTAACGCCACTTATAAAACCCCTGAAAATTAGGCTAGGCACTAATTCAGTTTGGCTGCAAAAACTATGCATCGCAAACTGCTAATCATTGTTAGAATATTGTATCGCGATCGTAAGATTGTGCATCGCATTTTGCGATGCGAACCCGGTCATTTTGCAGCCTGAATCCAGCATTTGACAACTTTGTTTTTTTTACAAGCTGTTGAGCATGATGATAGTATTTATTTACTAGCTTAACACTGGTCATAAGTAGCCATGAGAGTGGGGCTACCATAATCTAGAAGCCCTGTATGCATTTCAAATCAGCTGAATTTGCCGTTTGAAAGTTGTGTATGATCTCTCATTACCTGTGTTTCAGTTGAGTTTCCCTGTGTTCTGCTCAACACACAGAGTGGACAGATAGAGAGTGAGTTTCAGTACTATGTTCAGCCAAGTGAGCAACCCATTCTGAGTGACTTCTGTAAGCAGCTTACTGGAATCACACAAGTATGTCAAAGTGCATTTTGAAATGTCTGTGAGTACATCACATTCAGTTAGAGGAGAACCATATGGAGGTTTTTTATTTGCAGGTGTTATTGTCTATCTCATCTTGCAAATGTCATTTCTGACTGCTTTCGGGGATATAATTATTTTAACCTCATTCACGGTTTCTGCCAGAGGGTAAAACGGGTATGGCATCATACCCACATTTTTGGGGCACATTTTGTGTTTTTCAAGTTAAATTTTTGACAAAAGTAATTACTCTTATCATTACTGTATGATTTTCTTAACCCTAAACTGATTTTCTTTCTGGGGAGGCCCCCATACCTCGTTGATACTGGTTAATTTCAATTCCATACTGTCATACCTAAAAATTACATTGTATGGTTTCCTTTTCACTATATGTAAAATGCACGTAGAATGTGCAAGATAAAAGTGACAAATAAAATACCAAAACTACTAAAAACTATTTTCTTAGAATTTTAGTAAATATTAAAAAACCAACAAAAAAACATTAGTTTACTGTGCTAAACATAATAGTGGGTTATATAAATTTGTGTAATTTTGTAAGTCCTGTTATGAATGAACCCATTGTTTTTGTTTTTTTTAAATTTAAATATGAGTTTTAGACAACTTATTTAAACATCGTTTTTGTTTGTGTTTATTTTTTAAAATTTATATTGAAAACTAATGTTTACACATTACCTTGTTGAATAAGTATAATAATAAAAATAATGTTTCTGTTTAAAATCACAAGGTAAAAAATCCTGAATATTTTGTCAATCAAATGTCTTGAAATGATGACATTGTCAGAAGAATAGATTTAAGACTAACGTTATGAGTAATGTTGTCTTGTTGTGGCAGGATCAGGTGGAGCAAGGTATACCGCTGTCCCTGTGTTTGAAGAAGTTTGACCACTGGGTCAATAGATTACACAAAGAGAAAGGTGTCACGTTTACTGTGGACAACAACGAGACGGTCACAGCCTTGACTACCATTGTTACCTGGTCAGGTACTCGTAATAAAATTCATTTTCACTTTCAACCCATGTCGATCACTTTTGTTTGTGGTGCCTAATAAACAGTATTTAGACGTGTTCAGAGTAATTACTTCAGACATTACTTCTATGTACAGAATAATTAGTATTTTTATAAAATGCCTCTATAACTGAATCATTATTGCTTGTGTGCCAGATATATCAAGCATTTGAGGACTCCTTTTTGGGGGTTATTTTGTCAGTTAATAATAAAACCATTTCACTGTTTGTTGCAGTTTACCATAATTAAGGGACGGGACATAGCCCAGTGAGAAAGCGCTCGCTTGATGCACGGTCGGTTGGTCAGTGGGCCCATTGGGTTATTTCTCACTCCAGCCAGTGCACCAAAACTGGTGTGTGCTATCCTATCTATGGAATGGTGCATATAAAAGATCCCTTGCAGCTAATTGTAGAGTAGGACATGAAGTGGCAACAGCAGGTTTCCTCTTACTATCTGTGTGGTCTTCAACCATATATCCAACACCATATAACCATAAATAAAATGTGTTGAGTGTGTTGTTAAACCATTTTCTTTCTTCATTTACCAACTTTAGTGGCAGTTTAAGTGCTAAGGACACAGTTGTTCAGTACATGTTTTAATTACTTTATTATAGAATGTTTTATATTTTGTTTTCGTATAAACATTTAATATTTGTATTTGTTAAACAGTGAAAAAACTGACACATACATGTATTTCAGTACGGTAAGTAATACATTTATGTCTTTATGCAATACTAATTATTATTGTTTTTATGTGGTATAATACTTTGTTTTCTCTTTTTTTTTTGGTGTAATACTAATTATGTACTGTGTTTTTGTGTTGTGTAATACTAATTATGTTTGTTTTTGTGTTATCTATTCACAGACTGGGATTTGGGTGTGTGTCTTCAGTATGAATGTCGCAGAAAACAGATCAGAAAACAACCGGTCTTCAATAGCTGGATAGATCTTCGAGCAACCTATCGTGTTAGTATCACTTTAACAAAGCTATCTATAAAGCAAGACTGAGAAAACGTAAATATGTAAATTAACTTAATGGTATATTTATATATAAGACGCAAAGACACTTATGGATGTAGAGCAACTGGTTTTAAAAATTAAAGGTCAATAAATTTTTATTGGCTAATCAGTATCCATACTACGTACACAAGCTAATTGCAGACATGTTTGCTGGGGTAGGGGTGGGTTTGTGCGTGTGTGTTAAGATAAGCTTTAAACTTATTTTGTCTACAATAGGATTTCATTACTGAACCAACTGACAAATTTAAGGACTTATGTAAACAAAAAGCTATAAAATTGTGAACTATTAAGCTGCATGTCCGATGAGTATTTAAAGTAAGACTACAGGTATATCAATAAGTGGTTAACTGTGTTTTTCTTTACAACCAATGTGTTTTTGGCATATTTGTAATCAGTATATACATTGACCAGATAAATTTCAATATTTTCAGTCACATGATATAACCCTGACTCAACTTGAGTATTAAAGACTAGATTTTTAATAAACATAGTCTTTTAAATAATTTGTTCCAGTACAATATATATTTGTAAATAAGGTTATGTGTCACAATAAAGATACGAAACTTATATATTCATTTATGACTTATGAGTTTGAATGTAACACAAGGTAGCCAGCGTCTTAAAAAGAATGACATCAATTATCTTGTATGATGTTATACTGCAAAAACCTTGCTTTTTAAAGTGGTACTCTATTGCATACAAAAACTGGAATAAATATTTATTTTCCAACTATTCGTCTTGAATGGCAGGATAAATTTTTAAAAACCAGTTGCTTCCTTAAGATATTGGTTTTATCCTGCTCTGGTCGAATGGCTAATGCTGCTCATCAGTGACTCGTGGCATTATCCATTCCAACCTCTGCAGGATAAAGCCAGGATTTTAAAGCGGTAACCGGTTATTCTCTGTATCTAATATGTTTAATATTAGTAAAGTTTTTAGAAATTATTGTGTTTGTTAGAAATTCTACAGTCGGAAGCCACAAGGTCTTAATGGAGCGTTGCAGGATGTGGGTATCAAATTTGAAGGCAGAGAACATTCAGGTAGAGTTGTTGTTTGTAATATTTATTTAAATTGCAGTTTAAAAATTCTTGTTCACATTACTCATGTGTAGAAAATTTCAATGGTTTAATATATTTGGCAATAAAGTTTGTTTTATGAGCTAATGTAATTATTGATGAAATCAACTTTATTAGATTGGAGCCAGCCTAGGTGATTTTGTAAAACCTGGGCACCCATGAACTTCACAGTCCTGTTTTTATTATGATTTAGTGGTAACAAGGAATGATATGGTATATTGATAATAAACAAATGTGCATTCCTTTCAGTTTCAATATCATTTTTATAACGTTTTACCTTAAAAAATGGGGCCATTCAAACATTATGTAATGCACTGTGAGGGAGTATCAAATGATGCATTACAAAATGTTATTGGAGAAGGGTGTGTGTGAAGATTTACGTAATATGATTAAATGGTTGTCTTATTTTCACTTAAAATATAACCAGTTATTGCTATTTTGTTCTCTAGTAAATGATTTTTATCAAGTATATATTGCCAAACCAAACAGATAATTAAACAGAAAATCCAATAATGACGGGGAAATCAATGGAAGAGGGGCCTATTCATGATCCTATGTTTCATTGTTAGTAAAGCTAGTGATTGCAGGTTTGCCTTGTTCTGTATTTGAACTGAATAAATTGATCTGTTTGCCATTTTGTTGGATTATTTACAAACATTTATAAACAGATAATAAGACCATCATGGTTTTGTTCTTTGTTCATCCAGTTTTCAGATCGTACTTCACAATCCACTTTGTGGTCTAAGTTTATTTGGTTGTTGAATGTGGGTGCTTTTTCTGTTTAGGTTTGTGTGATGCGAGAAACACAGCTCGTCTGGCATGGAGGATGATCAAAGATGGTTGTGTTATGTCTATCACAAAGACAATGAAACCGGTATGACCGTCTTACATATAGGACTAGTTATTGTGCAAGATCGTATTCGAGTCCATTGACATTTTATTCTTACACTTCATTGAACAGTGGCATTTGTGGGGATTTTATGGTCTTAAAAGTATTAGATGTACAATAATGATCAATGTTTTAAATGTACATGGTCATAGTTTAAAAATATTATTTATGTCTTCTGGACAAGTGTTTAAAACTAAGATTACTACACAAGCCTGTGATGACCATAATATATTATTTTTATTTCAAATATGATATTGACGATAACAAAACATACAAGGGAAATAATCTTAGGACATAATCTCAAGCTTAATACAACACATTGTTAATTGTATGCTTAATTATAATTCAAGTTTGCCATTACTCACTAGTCAACAGACATGAATATATAATATGAATGAAATCAATATTCGAATGACATCATTTTGCATATCCTTAGAATGTTGGATAATTATCTGTCTAAAATTGCCCATTAAAGCAAGTTTGATGACTGAATATATCAGCCATCTCTGAAGAGTCCCCAGTAAGCGGGCAGCATGGCCCAGTGGTAGAGTGCCCGCCTGATGCGCGGTCGGTCTAGGATCGATCCCCGTCAGCTGACCACTGGGGTTTTTTCTCGACATAACCATATGTCCGACGCCGATATAACCGTAATTAAAATGTGTTGAGTGCATCGTTAAACAAACCAACAAAAAAAAAAGAGTCACCAGTACAACACTATACAGCATGTTTTATTAATTATCAATAATCCTGTGGCCTAATGAATTTATGTGTTATAAAATTCCAAACTAATGTGATATAAAAAATATCACATGACATTATTATATTAGATATGTTACATTTTAAATTAGTTTTTACCATTGTTTTTAGAACTTTTCTGTGATATTTTATTTGTTCATTTTAATAATAAATATTTTATTTTCTCAGATTTTCGTTGTTGTTTGTATCAATTTTAATTGTTTTTCAGTCATCATCTGGAAGATCAGAAATGGTTCCTGTACCTATAGGGACAGAGAGTGTGTTTTCTAAAACATCTGTCCGACAGAATCATGAGGTGCAAATCGGCAAATCATTAAATGGGATACCAACTACAGTCAATGACAATTTACATGATCATGGAACGAAAGCCTTTCATATACACTTTGACGGGACAGAACAACCTAAAGCTAAAACATGTCGCATCATATCTCCACGGAAACCCAACGTCAGTGCTGTGGAGTCTTGTCAGATTTCTTTAGCGAAAGTTGATATGAGAAATAACAATGTGGACCAAGTTTGGCACACCACCAGTTGTGTAATTACGAGAAATAACAACACTGAAAGTGTTTCAAACACTGCTGGTGGTTTAACTGGGAAACACAACAGAGTTTCAAACACTGCTAACAAAAACATGCCGAAACACATCTCAACATCAGAATCATCAGAGTCGGTCAGTCCCATAGTTTTACCTCGCCCATGTTCACGAACACCACTACAGACACTTAAAACTGCCAACATATGTCAGACACCCATCATTACTCCATTGACTTATAAATCAAAATCATCTGCCGTTACACCGGCCACGAGATCTGTATGTACATTCAAAACACCCAGTCCAGTGACTGCAGCACTAGTTAGTAAATCAGCATCTACTACCACAACACCCCAGAGTGTAAGCAAGACGTGGACCATGAAGTCGACCCCACCGCTGTGTAAGTGCGGCAGGAGATCAAAGAGGCGGCTCGTACAGTCGCCTGGACCAAACATCGGCAGATTCTTCTTCTCGTGTGGACGGGGGCGAGGTTTTGGTGACAGGGACTCTGGATGTGGATTCTTCCAGTGGGAGAAGGAGAGCACTCCCAAGGGCAGACAACTCAGCAGACTGAGTCATTCAGTTGGCAAACCGTACACGCCTGTTTTAAATATGAACAGACAGTCGTGGATCGGTGTCACTCCAGTTTTAGCAAAACGCCAGCTTGGCGTTCGTTCTTCTCAAAATACAAAGTGTTTACGGTGACATTTTGTTGTCTTTTGCAGGACAGTGGTGAGTGAGCAACACATTTCGCCCGATTGTCTCATAAATTAATACTTCAAACATTGCAAAAATCCAGTTGTAGCTGGTGGAATTTTGTTTTAATTATTATTGCATGCGTATATTTACTAAGAAGGTATAGTTTCTTTCTCTTTGTTAATAACTGATTGACAAATGTTTTTAGGAAGTCACAAACTCTCAGAGAAGCACAGTCATACAGTTAGTTCATTTCCATTAGGCCTGACCAGAAATTCACTAGCTGGGACCAAGGGCTGGTGAATTTGTCAAACTCTGAATAACAAAACAAATCTTGAGTTTCAAAATGTATTTATTAGCTGTATTATGTTAACAATGTCCACATTCCCCATGATCTATGGGTTCATCAGGATACACACAGTTCATGTAACTAAATATGCTGATTTCTAGATATTCTGCCAGATTCCACATTCCATGTAGGTGGGCAGATAGTGGAAAATATGTAAGATAGGGATATCAAAATGCATTTTGTGTCAATATTTTGTCTTTATTTCCCATCCTAGACAAGTGATGTCACTTTATATTCACACAATATAATTTTAATTTCTAAACAGTTTCTACTAATTTTTCACAAATTTTAAGTTTGGTTGTGAAATACATGTATTTGAAACCACTGGGCCGAATTTATAAAGCCTGTTTATGTGTTACATGGGTGTAACTACATTATTACATTTACAATGCATAAACATATGCATTTAAAGAAAAACAGGCTTCTAAAATCCAACCCCATGTGTATTTTTTTTTTGGTGTGTATACATGTCTGTGTGTGCATATGCACATGTGTCTGTGTGTGGGTTTGAAGTTACTCCACGTCGAAGCCTGAGATGTAGTCCTCGTACAGAATGGTGTGGATCCACTCCACGTAGTTAGCCACCTTGGTGTACACCCCCGGTTTCATTGGCCTGGCACAGCCCTCGTTACTACCAGCATCGCCCCACGACGTGCTGCCTGTAAAATCAAACTCCTAGTTAGCAAGCATGGTTACTACAGGTGCATTCTGCCGACAAGAAATAACTGAAACATGTTATTGTTATCTGCCTTGAGCTACGTTTCTTAGTTCTATATCAAAGTTTTTGTCAGTCCATTTACTATTTATAGGTAAATTTGTGAATTATTAAAATAATGTTTCTGCTATGTCTCTTTCCATATTATCTGCGACCAGTGCGTGATGTGTGTACATCAATTTGGAATCACTTTTTGCGCGGATTACGGAAGCAATGAATCCCAAAAAAACAATTACCATACAGAAGAAAGCATCATCACGCTCAACATGGGCAAGAAGTCTAAACGGACCCATGTACTTGCCATGTTCTTTAGAAATGCATTTTTGTCGTCATGTCTTGTTTTCACGTATGGGTGTACAGGCATCAGCACGGACATGGATTCGCGGAAAACATACATATATGGAAACGTAGCTTTAATCAGTTAAATGGATTTTCTTATAAACATATTCCATTCAGGGCTTTAGATCTCACTAATTTGGGCACAACGGGGACTTTTTTTCCCCAAGTACAGGAAGGTCATTTTAGGTCAATACTATTATTATAACAGCTACTGGAGAGTTCAGAAATGCATTTCTAGCTGTTTTAATGAAAATAGACTTAGTGGTTTTGAGGTGATATATTTTGAGGTCAGTATGTTTATACTTAATTTGGGCATGATTATTTTGGGCGTCTGTATTTTGGGCACAACGTTTATCGCCTCGACTTTAATGCAGTCTAAAGCCCTGCCATTGAGAACAAACATTCTCATTGTCTGGCATCAAAATCGGTTGTGTTAGAATATTCCATATTTTTATATTTTATTGCACTGTATTTCATTCCTCTGAGGATGTTCACAGCTTTTTAATGAAACGTGGGGAATTTAAAGACATTTTCTGAACACTTGTATAATGTTCTGTATAACATACATATATAATTCAAATTGCACAGTCTGCATAACAATCATAAATGCATGAGTGAAACTATTGCTTACCTATTACAAACCATCTTTCACCATGTTTGCATTGTAGAGGACCACCGCTGTCTCCCTGAAACAATAAGCAACAAAGATGATTAACACAGAAGGACATCTTAGCAGATTTTAATTATTTGTTATTATTTTAATATAACAGTTAAATTTTTAAGACCATTGTTTTCAGATATATATTTTTTTATTCTCTGCTAAATTTACAAAAATTGTTTTTAGATTAAAAACAAAACAAAACACCCTTTTTAAAAGTATATATATAAATAAATTAACAGATGTGGTGTTTAGACCATGCAGACTTGGGTTTGTAGGTTTTTTTACTTTAAAAAGAGTACTAAATGTGTTATGGGGGGAAAACAATAACAATTGTATAAGTTTGCTACCGCAAGAGGTTGCCTGTCATTTAAATTACTCGTGTTTAAGCAGAGTTTTGATGCATCATTTCTATGGGTCATCTGGCAAAATGCAACAGGCTGCTGAACAAAATATCACATTGCCTGTACAATGTCATGTAATATATACATTAAATATCAACCAGTGTCCCAAAAGTATATTAAAAGCTGTGGTATGTGCTGTCCTGTCAGTGGAAAAGTGCACATAAAAGACCCGTTGCTGCTAATGGGAAAATATGCTGGATTTCCTCTAAGCCTATATAGTAAGATGTTTGACATCCAACAGTCAATTATTGGTAAATCAATGCATTTTAGTAGTGTTGTTAAACAAAAACATAACATTTTACATAAAATGTAATTATACATACTGCACACGAATCGACGCTTCCTCTCTGGTAGCCGGCACAAAGCATGTTCTTTGTTAAGAGTGCTTTGTAGCCAGGGAATCTGCTGCATCTGGTGTTATTGTAGATCGGCACAACCGCCTCCTGTAGCAGCCCAGGAAATCGCATCTTGTTATTGACCTCTGAAACAAATTTAAAATCAATATCAAAGAATATGCCTTAGTGACCTTGTAAACAAGAATAACAACAAGAAAAAAGAAATCGCACGTCCATGGTTGGGGATAATGCTTACGGGAGTTGAAACCTGTTGTGCGTGTGTGTCGTATCCACTGGTATAATTGGGAACAAATTCAGTATTAAAATCGAGGCAAATATATCGAAAACTAGCTATTAATTCAGAACCTGCGGGAATAAAAAATTACATGCACCGAAAATTATAGTCTAGTAGCTTACATGTATATCAAAATATACTTGAATTGTTCAAAATGTGGACCAAAAAACCCACTAATTTACCAATATTGTGGCTCACAGTACCAAATCACGCGAGTTTGGTATCTCCATTTGACTTAGTTGGTATGCAGCCCTAGCTTTTAATATGTTTTGTAAAGGCACCATTTCTGCCAGGTATTCTATCTATCTGCTTCACTTTCGCAAGGAGTACCTTCTTTGCCTGATCCATCTGTGTGCTTTCTTTTGTCCTGTCATAAAGCAGTATGACGAACCTTTGATGCAAGCGGACATACATTGAGACGGACACAAAATAGTTCCTGTAATGTCAGAAGTTAAAGTGTCCTGTTTTCCCCGATACTACCTGCAGAAACCCACCTGCAGGTGCGAAAGTCGCTCAGATCAATGACTAGTCTGAAACCACTCTGAATTACCCCCACCCCATCAAAATAACAACACAAGAACCAGGGAAACTTTGTTCAACGTATCCAGACAAGCAGCTCAGTACCACACTTCATTTAAAAGAGCAACATCAGGGTTTTATCACCTATGTTGCTAGACTCCGAATATCGGCACCATTCCCCGAGGCTATGTCGTTTTTTTTTCTCCCAATTTGGAGTTTAGAAAAATCCCAATATGAATGCTAAAACTTCCCAATTTGTATTTGTTTCATTTTAATATTCTTGAAGCTCTTTTCTATTGCTTTTTATTAAATCATTGATCGCTTTCGATAAGAATAAACAACAATCAATATTTTTGTGGCTTTTAACAAGATTTTGAAAGGGAACAGAAAATTCCCAATTATTTTGTAAAATGACGCAAAAATTCCCAAGTTGAAAGCCATGGGAGTCGAGTCAAATTTCAGAAATAAAACCCTGAACATGGCACTCTGTCATAAGACATCACATTCAAAGCAGTCAGTGCTTCACAAGTGGACAGTATGTGTATTTTGTAATATGTATTATTTGACCAAAAATAGGGGCGGGTCGCTTGTGTGTGTGTGTGTGTGGGGG
>JAECMU010025448.1:0-12400 GCA_016106625.1 Dracogyra subfuscus | reverse complement strand
GGCTTGCGAACCCAGTCTTATGTCCAATGGCTTAAACACGACCCCACTGAGGCCGGTCACATCAAACAAGTAGCCAAAATATATAAATTTATACCACTCTATACTAGAATCATTAAGTAATAAAATTAGACATCAGGATGTATATAATCACCAGTCAGCATCCAATATCATTCATTGGGTTCTTACAGATAGAAGGTGAATTATACCTAATTATCATCAGTGGCTTTTCAGCTTAATCCAAGTAATAGCACATGTTGCCACTGGTTTATAGGCTGTAATTTGGAGCATGTTTACAGTTAATAAAATTATTGTTTTGTCATTCACACAAGTCTTGTGTTATTTTTTTTTATAGCATATTGGGTTTTTTTATGCATTTAATTTTTTTTTAAACCCACATCATTTGAATGCATAAGGTGTGTATCATGTTGTAATGGGTTACAACATAAAATTTGAAATGGGTCACCATAACATTTTAAACGTATTTATGTATTTAAAAAATAAAAATATTATTAAAAAAGAAATTGAGGGAGGGGAGAAGAAGGTAATTTATGAATGAATTATGCATTTTCAATTCTCAGAGGTCTGCTATATAGTGACCATATTTGGGCAGGCAGGCAAAATAATGGAGCACAAAAGACCTGTTTATTATGCCAACATCCATGCTGTATGTGCTGTCCTGTCTTGTTGCTACAGGCATTCTGTTCTATAACTTTCAAATCTACACACAGCTACCAACTTGAACTTCAATTTATTATGGCACTAATGAATATCAGCAGTTGATGTTCAACATTAACAACATGTTTCACAGATGACAGTCAATTTCAATTTTCCTAGTTCCATTAATACAAGTACATTATGTAATTCTTCGGAGACATTCCAGGATTGTGAGACTTCCAAGGCATTTCACCGATGTAATTGTAGGCATTCATCATTAACGTGAGGAAATTACACTGATCAAAGTACACATATCTGTATTACTGGAGCCTCTCAACCAGGAAGTATAGGTTATTGATCATGCTGATAAGCGAAACGGACACCCCCATCTTTGATGATAAAGTCTGGTAGTAATTGGTAATAAATCTCCTTTTACTTCTAAAGCAAAAATCAAGACAACCATTCTTTCTTCACTGCCAAAAATATGCTAAAACTGTGGTCTCGTTAAATAAGGTGACTGAATCACATACAGAAAGGAAATTTGCAACAAAAATTTTTTTTTTAAATATAACCTTAGACATTTTTATGAAAAGCTCAAGGGGGAAATCATTAGAAAAAGCCATTGTATTATCACCATCACCACCCACTCACTGAGTCACTGACATTTACAACAAATATGCAAACATATTTTTCTTTAAACTGTCGTGACATGTTTCAGTAATCTCAAGTACATGCACTACTTGCTCTGCAATTTGTTTCCTGTTATTAATTTCAAAACACAACAATGAACATGATACATGTACAGGAAAATATCATCTAATTATAGAAGTACAATGTACACATAAGCTGAAT
The DNA here is from genome assembly GCA_016106625.1 of Dracogyra subfuscus. Classification (NCBI taxonomy): domain Eukaryota; kingdom Metazoa; phylum Mollusca; class Gastropoda; order Neomphalida; family Peltospiridae; genus Dracogyra; species Dracogyra subfuscus. The sequence continues at coordinate 10,894 of JAECMU010025448.1, read as the reverse complement.
CAGACACAGTAACTTTATGCTAGCAATTTGACAAATTATGGTTAATATTTATTTTAGCCAAACCACAATGTGACAAAATAATTAGGCGTCAATCAGTAAACTGATAACAGAATTAGTTTACCGAATGAGTTTACTAATTGATTTAAGAAAGAAAAAAAAAAAGTTATTGCTGTAATAAAATGGGGCTTCTAGAATATTAATAAAATCCACTAGCCATGAGATCAGTGATTCTAAAAATGTACTAGACATGATTACAAATCCACTAGCCCTACTGTAAATAAATACAATTTTACTAATAGTAATAATCAGATATGTCACCTGAAGAAGGAGAAAGAGCTTAAAATCCTTAGATTGGGGTGGAAAGACGGGGCAGGATATTCATATATATACAAAATACATGTATGTAAATGTAGCATTAACAAGGTTTTTTCACTAGCCGTCTGGCTAGTTATAGTAGTTATTTACTAGCCCAAAGCTGAATATCACTAGCCATGGGAATGGGGCTACAATAATCTAGAAGCCCTGAATAAAATGTATCTGACAATTTATTTTTGATTATCAATATACACAGGTAAATATTTTATTACTAATATTAATATTAAGAGGTGTTTCACATGTTAGCACTATGTTTCGATTTTAATACTTGCCAAGTGTTTTTGGTGGCATTTTTTAAATTGATGAAGAAATCTTAAAGGTTGGATTTCATTCTGAATATTTTGACAATTGGAAATTATCACCTCTTACATCATATTACCCCATGAGATAAATTCTAAACAGACTTGAATTAAAACAAGTACATGTACTTAAAACACAAATACATACATTTTTATAATTTGGCCGCACAAATGTACACGTACAATCCCTCTCAAGCCGGATCTGCTGTACATCTGATCGTCGAAACCTACCACCAACCCTCGCAGAATTTACTCTTAGCATGATTCACATGGGCTATCTCGCCCCCAAAACAGAAACCAAAAAATCTGTGCCAATGACTAATCAGCACATGTACATGTCGAGAGTACCAAACACATAGTGGTGGACTAAGATGTATACAGATTCCCATCTCACAAGAAGACCATGTACTGTACAAGATGGTATCAATCACCTGCAATCCATGTCAATAGCCCAGTAACAGTAAATATGTCAGGGCTGTCACACGCAGTTGGCATCTTAATTAAACCTGTGTCATCATCCGTCACTGATCACATCATTGTGATGGGAACATGTTAACCAACTTTACGTGATATTATAATTTAAAAAATCTCAGAAATGTATTCATGAGTAAATAATTCATGTGAATTTTAACAGCAGTGGATTTGGGGACTAGTTTGTTTTAATGTAAAACTTTGTCACAAGGATACTAATTTAAAAACCCACTTTATTAAAATGTTGTTCATTTACTATTGATCCATCTGTTCATCCAGGTGAGACATAGCCCAGTGGGGTAAAGTGCTCGCTCGATGCATGGTCAGTCTTGTATCGATCTACATCAGTGGGCCCATTTGGTCTATTTCTCGTTCCAGCCAGTGCACCACAACTGGTATTATCAAATGTCGAGGTATAGTATGTACTACCCTGTCTGTGGGATGGTGCAAATAAAAGATCACTGCTTAACAAAAAAGAGTAGCATCTTTCAGTGGTCCTTAACTATACATCTGATGTCATATAACCGTAAATAAAAAATGTTGAATGCATCATTTAATAAAACATTTCCTTCCTTCCTTCCATCTGTCCATCCAGCTGTATTTATCAGCATCATAATTAAAATGATCTTGATGAAAGTGTATTTTTCAATGGCAACATTATTAAACCATTAAAAAAAACCCACTCCCACTCACTCCACCACCTTACATTGACAATTTCTTGCTGAAGCATTATGGTGCTCCATGTTTGCCAACCAATATATGTACCCATTACATAAATGCATGAAAATTACTAAAATTAATATCTTTATGGGAGCCCCATTAAACCCAACAAAACACACCATCTAAATTTAGTTTTTAATTGCTAAGATGAAGATCTCTTTTATCACATATACCTAAACAAGTTGTATACTAGTATTCAACAAGGATCATATCCTTCTATTTAAACAGAGCAACTTTAATTAAAAAAAATTACAGACAACAAATCGATATATAAAGCAAAAAAATGAGGATAAACTGGTACCTGGATCTGAACTACTACATTTCTACTGTTATTGTAGCCTTTTTTTCTTCACTTCTTTGTTTTTCTTTTTTTTCTTTCTTTAACAGTACTTTGTTTTCAGCTATTGATATAAGGGGGGAAAGGTGGTGCAAGGTAAAACCAATAGTTTGCAGTAATAGCTGCTTTCAACACCTTTTATCCTCTGGTCGTTTTATCTATGTGTATAGATTGTTGACCAGGACAAAGTCAGGAATGGAGTGTTTGCCTGCCTCCGCCTAGGTAAATAACGATCAGGTGAGAAAACAGCCAATGTTGACAGACTGTAGAAAGATGGGTCTGATGAGAAACTGACCAGTGGTCAGTGCTGGTACAGGCTGGGTAAACACTGTGAGCACTGTACATACATGTACACTGTATGCAGTACCATCTGGTGTAGCTATGTGCAAGAAGGATCTTTATTCAAGATAGTGACACTGTGGATATTTATTTTTAAAACACCTTTTAGAACATTCACCTGACGTACAATAACAATGGAACATATGATCCAACAATCTTGGTGAACCAATTGGTTACTTAACATTTCAACCAGTTTGTGTATCACAAGCAAACACTTTGGCAAGCAAAGTGTCAAGGCTGTGGGAAAGTGTGTATAAAATATATAGAAATACATAGGCCTATAATCAACTACACGAAGAAGGAGAACAACTTTCTTTATAAAAAAACTCCTGGATGTTAACTGATGCATAACCAAAGAGCTCAGATTTCTTTCCTCATTAAAAATTCATTTTGTTTAAAGACACCACTGGTGAACACTGATTAATTAATCATCGGCTATTTGGTAAGTTGGTCATCGGAGAAAACCTGCCACATTTTCACTAATGCAGCAATGATCTTTTATATGCACTTTCCTACACACAGGAAAGCACATACTACAGCATTTGTCCAGCTGTGGTGCACTGGTTAGAACGAGATAAACCTCAATCAGTTCAATAGATCCATCGAGGTGGTTCGATCCTGTGACGCAAGCACTTCAAGCGAGCACTCAACAGAATGAGCTAAATCTTGCCCCCTTATAAATACAATTAAAAACACTTTGCTAAGAAATGACCTGAGAAAAACATATTATTATGTTATAGACCCTGTAACTGATGACTAAACCAAGTGTTGGGGTGCCATTAACAACTATCAATGGATAGGAAATGTTTTATTTAACCACGTACTCAACACATTTTATTTTCAATTATATGGCATCGGACATATGGTTCAGAACCACACAGATATTGAGAGAAGACCTGCTGTCGCCACTTCATGGGCTACTTTTTTCGATTAGCAGCAAGAGATCTTTTATATGCACCAGCCCACAGACAGGATAGCACATACCAAGCTGGAGCGAGAAATAGCCCAATGGGTCCACCGATGGGGATCGATCCCAGACCGACCATGCATCAAGCAAACATGTTATTCAACCAAGTGTCACGGTGCCATTAACAACCAATCATTTCCAATGGAATTACATACATGCATATGAATCATCTGACACACCACCCAACTATTACTTCATACGTTAATACTTCATGCACATAAACTTGAAAACCCATAACTCTGCACATGCATTACATGTAATAACTATAAAATTCAACAAATGACATTTACGCAAAATGTAAATGTCAAGCACTGGCATGTTGAGTTTATTTAAAACCACACCACATAAAAGTATAACATTATTTTTACAAGAGAACGGCATGACATCTCCAATTGGCATCCATGTTTTAAGATTAAAAGCTTAATTCAAAATCTGTTTATTGTAATTCAGTTCAGGCTCATGTGCAGGAACGTTTGCAGATGTGGCATCTATGCTGTGGTGAGCAAAGTTTTAAGAGGGGATTGAGTCATCCTACTCACCAAAAAATACACTGAATAGAAAAAAGAAGAAAACTTTGCTTGGAGCAGGGCATGACCTCCAACCCCTCCACCCACTGCACACATGCTTGTAGTTCTTGTTATTGATATTTAATGAATGAATTTTTTATTTAATGATGTACTCAACACATTTTCTTTACAGTTATATGGCATCGGACATATGGTTAAGGACTACACAGACATTGAGGGAGGAAACTTGCTGTTGACACTTCATCGGCCACTCTTTTCGATTAGCAGCAAGTGATCTTTTATATGCACCATCTCAGACAGGATAGCACATACCACAGCCTTTGAAATGTTTTATTTAATGTCACACTCAACACATTTTATTTATGGTTATATGGAGTCAGTTTGTTTGTTTCTTTAACGACGCACTCAACACATTATAATTACGGTTATATCGGCATCGGACATATGGTTATGTCAAGAAAACCCCCAGTGGTTAGCTGACGGGGATCGATCCTAGACCGACCGTGCATCAGGCAGGCACTGTACCACTGGGCTATGCTGCCCGCATATATGGAGTCAGACATATGGTTAAGGACCACACAGATGTTGAGAGGAAACCCGCTGTCGCCACTTTATGGGCTAGTATTTTTCGATTAGCAGAAAGGGATATTTTATTGGCGCTTCCCAAAGGCAGGATGGCACAAACCATGGCCTTTGTTGAACCAGTTATGGATCACTGGTTGGTGCAAGTGGTTTACATCTACCCTTTGAGCCTTGGGGAGCACTCATTCAGGGTTTGGAGTCAGTATCTGGACTAAAAATCCCATGCCTCAACTAGGATCCGAACCCAGTACCTACCAGCCTGTAGACGGTTGGCCTAACCATGATGCCACCAAGGTCAGTCAATTATTTAATGAATACACACATATACATGTTCATTTGTCCATGCATATGTACGTGACAGCTGTCATAGTAATAAAAACAGCCTTAACAATATGTCATGAAGTAACAAATAGACTGAAACGTGACATGCACATATATGTATGATCAATCAAACTAGATGTAACAGACGCCTGTAAATTAAAGAGGGAAAAGAATGACTGTCTTTGAACGACATCTTAGTACTTCAATTGTTAAAATGGCCACTGTATTTAAATATGATCACATGGGGATAAAATGCTGCAAACGTAGCCCCAATTTGATTGATTAAAGGGCATACTATCACAGACCACTGACCTATTTAATGGTGTAGCAAGGTATTACCTGAACAAAAATAATCTGATTTGTCCTTAAATGTACTTTATAATCACCACACTTCATGTATTAATGACATTTTGTAAAAAATAACTGAATTATGGCAATGGTCCATAATTCAAAAACTAATTCCATCATGGTTCATTTAAGGTGATATGATAGCTAGATTTGGCGTCCAACAATTAATGTAATTTTAATTTATTATGCATTTTTAGAGAAATAAGGTCCTTAAATCTGTGACAGTATGCCTTTAATGGTGTGTAGAAAAATATTGTACATGTACATAATGAGGTGCTATTCAAAAAGCTCCATTAAACGCCTTTAAAAGCAAAATCGCAAAGTTGTGTCTAGTAGATTAGGCCCTAACATTTGAACTTAGACAGCTGTATGAAGCAGTAATGTGTTACAGGATAGGAAAGGAATGTCTGTATATAAAGATGGATTAGGTGAATGTATTTCATAACCAATCTGCCAAAACACTAACCCGACAGCATGTCTGGTTATTGTGTTCTTTGTTACATATGATGGACAATATTTTGTCTGTCTTATCTGATTTGGCTAAAACAAAATTCGGCTAACAGATTTTTAAACAAAATTAACCAATACACATAGTATAATCCAAAAAGTCACCCGTCTCCACAAAAAAAAGCAAAACTGCACACACATACATTGGTTGTTTATCACCTCTTGAATAAATGTTTAAAAAAAAAAGAGTAAAGTTTGTTTCATTTAACGACACCACTAAAGCACATTGATTTTTTTTATCTTATCGGCTATTGGATGTCAAACATATGGTCATTCTGACACTGTTTTGCTTTAGATGAAATCCGCTGCGACTACATAGACTACTCTTTTATGACGGGCAGCAAGGGATCTTTTTATTTGCACTTCCCACAGGCAGGATAGCACAAACCATGGTCTTTGTTGAACCAGTTATGGATCACTGGTCAGTGCAAGTGGTTTACACTTACCCATTGAGCTTTGTGGAGCACTCACTCAAGGTTTGGAGTCTGTATCTGGAATAAAAATCCCATGCCCTGACTGGGATCTGAACCCAGTACTGTAGACTGATGGCCTAACCACAATGCCACCAAGGCCGGTTGAATAAATATATAATGTAACATTGTGACCCATGCATCCTGAGAAAACAAACATGTCTGTTTTATTATGTGGATTATAGATGCTGATCCCAAAAATAATGAAATGTTGGAGTGGGAAGAAGGATTCACAATAGAACCAGTCTACATGTGTACTTGGGCAAGGGACTAGAGACATTTAGCCTATATGTTATGCCCATCCATTTCCACTTGTCTGGGTGGAGAGCTCATTAGTTTCTATCCACTGAATAAAATGTTCTTTCTTTTTTCTTTTCTTTTTTGTTGGTTTGTTTAACAACGCACTCAACACATTTTAATTACGGTTATATCGGCGTCGGACATATGTTATGTCGAGAAAAAACCCCAGTGGTCAGCTGACGGGGATCGATCCTAGACCGACCGCGCATCAGGCAGGCACTGTACCACTGGGCCACGCTGCCCGCTAAAAAAAAAAAAAAAAGAAAAAAAAAAAGTTCTTTCATTCAGCAGCTTAAAACCCTGTCTGCTGACACTTTGTGGATTTTATATACCATATATTAAGTGTATCTGATTACCATCATATTTGTTGTTCAAAATAAAATTAAAAAGATCAGTCTCTGCAATTCCCCAATGGCTTGAACCCCAAGGACGTAGATCATCTGATCGAAATCAATTCAGGACCTGTCAATAAGATTAGTCTGAAGTTAATGTGCCATTAATTTACAAATTACTACAGAGTGCTTGCATTGCCCAGCATAATCTACTCTTGGCTGGCAAATAATGGATTAAACGACTTCTAAAAGACCACAGATTATTAATATTTATCAACAGTTTTATCATGGCTACAAATTGAGTGAGGCATTTTGGAAATCAATGATGTAATTGCCGTGCGACTCGAGTTATTACTTAAGGTGTGGACAGAAACCTTGTGTTTGATTAATCAACCAACACTGAACACCCGAGTTGTTACGTCAGACTGAATGCAAGTATGCCGCTGGTATACATCGGCTATTGGGTGTCAGACTATGGTAATGAGCATACAATACCGGTATTTATTCAGTTACTGTAATCAACAATCTGAACTGTATTACCATACAGAGAGAAAATTTGATACATTAAGTTTGACTAATACCCGGTACTACAAGCATACCGCAATAAAGGTTATAAAAGGGAAATTACGGAATGGAAAGTGAAAGAATATATATTTTGTTGTGACCCCAGCACATGATTTACTCCATATATCACAGATTTACTGTATCAATAATTGACAGTTGGCTTGATACAAAAAAAATTAACAGCCTTTTACCTATATACCCAAACACAGAATAAGTCAAAAGCTCTGGTCCGGAACTGAGCAAAGGGTGTTGGGGGGCAGCAATTTCAAATCAAATACCTTTTTAAAAAATATTCTCTAATCAATTCTTGGAGAATTTCTATTATTGGAATTGTCAAACAAATGATATCATACACCGACACGGTTTTTGCCAGAAAGAACTGAGTTTAAAATTAGGTACCCTAAAATCATAGACATTAATTAATATATTTTTTATTTTCTAAATAAATGATAGTAAGAGAATTGCAGTTTAAAAAATGTCAAAGCATATGAATTGCAACATCCAATTTCAAAACATTTCAAACTGATAAATACCAAGTTGGGGCACTTATAGTCTGTTTTGTTTTTATTACGTATCCTCAAATTATTTTCTGAAAGAAAGCCTTGATAGTGATTTTCAAAGCCATCTTTGTGCAACAATATTGTAAAATACAATGCCACATCCTACGATGGTTTTTGCAATATTGCAGTGCTAAAATAGCTTTGAAAATGTGGGCTCCAATTGATAAATGATTAATAAAGAACAGGACATCTGACAAGTCCTGTTTGTCTATTATCATATTTAATATAATTTCTGTCCAACAGAAGCACTTACCAAAAACAATCGACTTGCCCTTCTCCTCAGTGTCATGTTTGTTACCGGATCTGTCCGAACGAGTCCACCGAACAGTGACCACAGTGGTGCACGGTACTACTGTTAATCACGATTATATGTGACCAAGATCCTCGCACGGCAACATGCAGGATGTAGAACACAACACTAACAACATGGCAGACGCCAAAAAGTCGCCGAAACTTTAATCCCACTTCGGCATATTCCAGTAAATCAGGAAATGAGTCCTACATCCTCATCTCGGTTATTGAACACACAATGCATGTACATCCTTAAACGACACTCGTGGTACTAGTCTTATTTGTTACTGAATCATCTGTACAACAACAGTTCAATGCATGTGCCGGGATATATACTTCACCGACACTTATACTATTTATTAATGAATCACCAGTACACAATATTTCATACACATCATAGAAAACAAGGCATACATATGTGTAGATCCCAAACAAAAACAAACCAGTATGCGCCACACCATTTGTAAGCCAGTAGTTTATAGCAGTTCATGCTGGAGGCTTCTCATACACAGTGTCACATAATTCATAGGTAAGCAAGTACATTGTAGTGTATGTAGACTCAAATTGACACATTCAAACACTGAGCTGGGTCTCCTGCATAGGTAATCAAAGACATCCATAGTTTGAACTGATGAAGTCTCATAAAGATAGCAGCTGGCTAGCTTCATAGAGTCCTATATATATAATACAGGTAAGTATATGTCGGCTAATCTCGGACAAAGCAGAAAGAAGCGAGAAACACAAACTACATATTGACATTTTCTTCACCGTGTACAACAACTGTTGCTAGTCACTATTCTGTTCAGTTTTTAGAGCAGACGGCACACACCAACTGGTGCCGACACACTGTACATGTATATATACTGTACATGCACTTTACAGCACTGCCACATGTACGGACTCCTGACATATCATTAATATCTGTGGTCACAGATCGTAGGAGCCACAAAAGAATTCAACCTTAGTGACATGGGCGACACACATGGCTGTTGAACCATTAAGATCCACACCTAATGTTTATCTCGCTAATCCTCTTGCTTATTATACACCGATTATAGACATGTTACACAAATGTACATGCACCAATAAGACGTACTCCAGATGAAAAGCCATCCATCAAATGACAAACGAACAGCGAATAGACAACATATATTTAATGTTAATGACGTTATCACAACAGTGAGGTTGAGAGAAAAAAACTGTTAAAAAGAAAAGCAGAAGAAAAAAAAACTGTTTAACCAGCCGAACAGGCTGAAGTGTTAAAGTTATCTAGTGATCCACAACAACTTGTTGCGTTTCTTGGCTATAGTTCTGCCATGCTGTTCAAGTTAAGTAACCGCTGCCAACAGTGTACGTGGTAGGTATTGCACATACACGCCACACAACACAGACACAAAAGTACAGCTTCCTCCAAAAGAAGCCAAAGTTAGAAAGTTATGCCAAGAACAAATTACCAAGAAACCACAATAATCCTAACATTATGATGTGCACATTATGGACCCCAAAACACTCTCGGGCCAGTTAACCGCGCCTGCCAACTGCTAATCCCAACGGGAAAATTAATCCAAGCTGCTTGTGTTACAGTTTAGTGTCGATGGTAAATAAAGTGGGTTTACACTTCAAATAAACAGCTGAGGCGTTTTATGCAGATGTATATTGACTAACTGGCAGTAATCATGATTCACAATGCAAAATGTTTTAAACTTTTCACCCAGTGTAAACATAATACAGAGTTTTAACGCCACTCTACTGTAACCTAACACATGTTTTATGACTAACAGGAATTGGTTTAAAAATCTGCACTTTCATTGGCTATTCAGAGTTCCTAAAGTGGTTGTACATGTCATTTGAAAAGTCATGTCAATTACACAATGAAGAACAATAGATACTTGACCTATAGCAGTATATGTGGAATGTACACATATTTACCTCTCTTCATAGAAATTTTATAAAGGTACTGCCTTTCTCAAACAACTACCATTTGCAGGGACAGATCATACTTAATAACATCCCAGCCCCATTTAAATCAGTTTTAAATATTATATCACTACCAGAAATGTCTATCAGTGACAAACAAAGCATTGTTGCCATTCCAGAATATCACATGTGTGTGGAGTGTGTGTGTAGGGGGGTTGGGTGATACAAACATAATTATATTATTATGTATCAAAGTTTGTTTTGTGTCAGCTAATGTAATTCAAACATATAGTCTTCAGAGGAAACCTGCCACATTTATAAATTACCATTTTTCCTTTACATGCACTTTCCCATACAGGACAGTGCATACCATGGTTTTTTTTATATAACATTCATGGGATACTGGTTGGGAAGATCAAACATTTTTTTTTAAATCAGAGAAGATAAAATGATGGACGAATGGAATTATATGTAATAACGAATGGATGGATTGATGGATCAGTTAAATAATTAACATATGTGTGGGTGGATAGAAATTGTTCTAGCTACATGCATGGACTGACAGATGATATCCAAGTGTTTGAATGGTGTGAAGTTTGCAAGGTTAAACATCTAAGTGAGAGCAACCGACACAAAAAGCAGCTGTTCTGTATTGTATCAACACCAT
>JAECMU010025431.1:3116-17598 GCA_016106625.1 Dracogyra subfuscus | reverse complement strand
ACCAGAAAAAAGAAATGTTTTATTTAATGACACACTCAACACATTTTATTTATGGTTATATGGCATCAGACATATGGTTAAGGACCACACAGATATTGAGAGGAAATCCGCTGGCGCCACTTTATAGGCTACTTTTTGCAATTAGCAGCAAAGGATCTTTTTATTTGCGCTTTCAACAGGCAGGATAGCACAAACCATGACCCTTGTTGAACCAGTTATAGATCACAGGTTGGTGCAAGTGGTTTACACCTACCTATTGAGCCTTGCGGAGCACTCACTCAGGGTTTGGAGTCGGTATCTGGATTAAAAATCCCATGTCTCGACTGAGATCTGAACCCAGTACCTACCAGCCTGTTGACTAACCACAAAGCCACCGAGGCCAGTATTCAGGACTGGAAATGCATAATGCTAATGTCACAAGATATTAAAAAATCCATTTTTTTTAGACCTAACCGCTGAAAAAATAATTTCCCCCGCTAACATTACACCAAAAAAATTGCAGGTAATTGTTTTAAGAAACAGATGTATGTATCTCATTTCATCTTCTATTTAGCTGTTATATTTTAATTTTATAATGCTCTGAAATATATCTCAGAGTCCCTAATTCTCCACACACTGTCCGAAACTCTCCACTCATCCCGTGCTGTATTATTTCTAGCAGGCCATATGTTTTCTTAGCAGATCTTGTTTCTTTTAGCTTGCTATTTAAAAAAAAAAAAATATATATATATATCAGAAGTCCATATTTTACTTCCTGTTTCAAGCCCTCTGTTACAACCAGATCTGTCCAAATGGCCACCTGTATTAAGCAGACCCCATGACTTAAGAGACTACCTTACTATTTACACAAATTACCTAATTAAGATACTATTTTATAATCTTGTTCTTTCTTTTTTCTTCAGATAACAGAAAGCGAGAATTTGATTGAAAAATCTTTGAGAGGATTGAATTACTACCAGACTTATGACAGACTCTTTTTAGGGTGTGTAGAACCACTGCACTGTTAATGATGGTGTATGAATCGTATTGCATTAATATATTAAAAATAACTGATTATTGCATTCAACTTGAACACGGTAAAGCTAATATTTTAACGCAGAAAGCAGTTATTTTATTTCTCCTACAATCCCACAAGAAGAATTGAGAAATAATTTTTATTCCAGTTTTGCTATGCAGATTGTTATAATAAACCTAAAATCATTTCTTTTTGCAACCTGATAAACCTAACAATCATTTGTTTTTGCAACATGACATCGTATAGGATAACATGAGGTCTCATCGGTGTGAAATGCTATATTTTGTTACATCAGTAAACATTTTTTTTAATTCTTTAATTCACAAAAATATACATCAGTACATTGCATTAAAACTGCTGATGTTAAAATAAATATGTTATCACTGACTGAAAATGTTCAAGTTTTCTTCAAATGTATAAAATTAAATACAGTGAAACCCCTTTAAAGCAGACACCCTGGGAACCAATAAAGATGTCCGGTAGTAAGAGGGACCCAGTTTAGAGAGGTTAAGTTATGTACTGGTTTAAAAAAAAAAAAGGACTCTAAAACATCCAGTTTTGAGGAATTCTGGTCTTTAGAGGTTTCACTAAATATGGCAAATGTGAGGGGTGGAACATACAGTATTGAATATGCTAATGACACTACTGTCTTGGACGTAGCCCAATGATGAAACACTCGCCTGGTGTGCAGATGGTGTAGGATGAATTCCTGATTGGTGGGCACATTGGGCTATTTCTCATTTCAGCCATTGCACCACGACTGACATATCAGATGCCATGGTATGTGTTATCCTGTCTGTGGGATGGTGTATATAAAAGAACCCTTTTCTATTAATGGAAAAATGTAGTAGGTTTCCTCTCTTAAGACTATATGGACTCGTATATCAAATATTAGGTATGTGTTGACCTATCTGTGTGTATAGAAGATTATTTGCTGCTAACGGGAAAATATATAGGGTTTCTTTTGAAGACTAAGAGTCGGAGTTACCATATGTTTGACATCCAGTAACTAATGATTATAAATCAATGTGCTCTAGTGATGTCATGAAACAAATCAAACTTTAAAAGTGACATGAGTTTGCAGTCATTGTAAGATATTTGCGATAACAGAGACTTGTTGGCGACTGCTATTTCATACTAAATACTAGTTTGTATATCGTATGCATTTACAGTCATATACTAATGTTTGTAGCAGTCTGTTTTTACGTTAATTTGTGATATATATTTGTTTCGTACATATGAAAGTATTGGGAGGTAAAATCCGGTTTCGGCTACTAAAAGCATTAGGACAACAACAAACACCTTGTAAATACAGACACTGATATCGTAAATAAGAAAATGTCTTTAATTTGTGTGTTATTTCATGGAAAAGATTCTATTGGTTTATAAACTCAGTACTGTCCCTTTAACTTTGATACAGGTTGAGTATTGTGTGCGGTTTCCTCTGCTGGATGTGCTATGTCGTCCATCTGGTTTTGAGAGAACATTCGGGCCTCGTGTTGAAATCACAGAAGTACAGCAGCTCTCTACAACAACACCTGCAGGTTAATGGTGTGGCAGGTGTCATAGTCTGTCTCATGCTGCTCGGTAAGTTACGATATTTCATGCTTTTCCAATATTAATGTATTTTAAATAACGTACTATAGTCCGTCGTACAGGAAACACCTTTTTTCATACTATCGATTTTACTGGAATTTATTTATTTCGGAGCAGGCTGATTTGTACATTGCACACTCAAATAGTATTTATCCATCCCATTGCAAAAATTTCACATGCTGTAAACCGTGAAAAAAATGTGTGTGTATAAATTTTGCGTCGTTCGCGTCCAACCTTATGTCGAAAAATTAATACGCACGCACTATTTTCCAGTTTGAAGTGTGCTTAAAGTGATGTCTCGATTTTTTAGTAAACCATAAAGGAAAACACAAACACTGTTCGTTTTCTGCAGATAATGATACATGTTGCAACAACAAATTTCCAAGCGCATTTGATAAACAGTTTGTATTTATTTCATGTATATCAGTACTCTTGTTTCAGGAATGAAACTCAAAATCATAAAAAAATAACATGTTTATTGAACAAGCTAACATACACTGCGACTAATTTGTTTTGTTTTGAAATATTTTATTGAGAATAAAATTCACAAAAAGATTCACTCAGCAGGCACAGCCTAGACACGAGCACTCCTTGATGGCAACTAATCGTTAATTGTTTTATGTAGCTTCAATCGATGGTGACAAATTGTTTATTGTTTTATCTACCAAAGGGTATTAACAGTTAACATCTGAAGCTGTGAATTGTGATTCTAATACAGGTCAGGTGGGTAGGGCCTAATACCCTCTGTAGACTGTACCAGGCACAATTGCTTGATGTAGAATAACAGAATATTGATTTACAGACTTTATAACCATTTCAGTGAGCTGTCCTTATCCACTTTTATTTTATTTTATTTTTTGGTTTGAGCTTTCAACGGTTATTTGCAAAATTTACACATCGCGAACATGCGCTAAGGTATACATTCGCGAAAAACCCATGTCGCAATATTAATACGGTTTAAAGTAATTAGAATTAAATCATACCCATAACATAATATTAATATCTATGGTTTTCCATCAAACTCCTGATGGGCGTATTGCATGGCTCACTGGTACTTTTGTTTTAATTTGCCAATGTTCAGTGCCAAAGCTAACCCTGCTACTGGTTAACCATTGAGGTACACTTTGTCTGAGTGGATTTTTACTTGTCAGGACCAGTGTTTATTGGAAACGTTGGATATGTTAACATTGAAAATATATATATATTTTGTTTTTCACAACAGTCCAGTCTTCACCACTAACATATTACGTCTACTCACTGATGTCGGTCTTCTTGGTAACAGCTGTCTATAACTGGTATGTAACAGCATAAATTTAACAACCCAGCAGTCACTAATACCCACACAAAATACTTGTCATATTAATCTCACTGAGAGAAAGTCACTCACTGATGTAACATGTCGTGTGATTGGACAATTTAGCATTTATTAACCAATGATTTTGATGTTATCACAATTTGGGAACTCATTGCATACTTAATTATTCAGCACTCATGTAATACTATACATTCACTGTCCAAAATATTTCTGCTTTTGCAAGAATGATTTAAATCGGATCTTTTTGTCTCGTCAACGTTTGTGTTAAAGGATAATGTTACAGTTTCGTGTTTAGATCCATTTCTCACAAACTACATGTAATACTGTAAAATGGGTAATATTCGCGGGAGTAAATTTTCGCGACCAGTCAATTATATCCATTTCGCGGTTTGTAATTTTCGCGTTGTCGTTTTTGGTTTTTTCTCAAGTCGGTAAAAAAGAAGGAAATAAAGAGGGAAAAAGAAAAAAAATCAATACTACTGCATACTTTATAATTCACAAAGATAAAATAACTGTGACTGACTTAGCTTAATAGTAATTGACCGATAACCAAGTGATACAATCACAAGCGTTTTATCTCAAGATGGCCGCTTAGCTCATGCACAATGAATGACGGTAATCCCGAATGTTGATTAATCAACTCTCCCATAAGTGTTCTGATTAATACATTTTCGGTGGTTGAAAATGTCTCATCCTATTTTGTTGTGTACACAGATTCTCAAAAGTACCAACGGATTAGGCTTATGTCTAGACATCGGAATGAGTCGGTCAAACACATGTATACAGCTGCTACCGGAAGTAGTAGTAATAGTAGTACTGATTTGGACAAATCTTTTTTATTGTTCCAGCTATTGATTGGATACTTACCAGTGTTGATTTTAATTTTTAAAACAAATATGCGAGTAAATGAAATGTATTAAACTTTTTTTTTTTCGTTTTTTTTTTTTTAAAGATGATACTATAGTATTAATATTCGTGTGAGTTTAATTTTCGCGGTCAAATTAAAATTGCGAAAATTACACACACGCGAATATTACCCGTTTTACAGTAGTCCTAGGTGAATGAAATTTTGTTCATAGTTACCCCTGTGGATATTCATTATGGTGCATAGAGACAAATAATTCCACAGAATTCTTGTATTATCAGGCTCTAGGATTTTGCTGTAATATGTTTTGTAATCATGTTTGTGCAGTAAAAACATTGTGGGAAAGGGCAGTACAAATTGTTTTGAAAATAATCAGTAATAGCCATCGTTTAAAGAGTGTAACATTGCGTAGTTTTGTTTTAGTCTTCACATATACATCATCTGCGTGAAGGCTGCCTCTCAGAAAGGAACGATCGTCCACATCACAGGATACCTCATTCTTTGTGTTTTAGGTCTTGAACTCGCTGTAAGTTTTCAAAATAGCCGTTTTAACAAATATGCATAAAACTTGTTATGAAAAGAATAATTTATTGATGTATCTTAGACTGTCATTGTTTTAAATAATTTTTCAGTACATTGTATGTCAACATGCAAGCAAGTAAACTAATATTGCTTTCCTACATGTGAAGTTATTCTGTTATTAATACAGAAACTTCTATCTGTGACTCATTTTTAGTCTCCTGAAGACAACAATAGGTTTTGTCACTGTCCTTTTGTCTGTCTGTCATTCTATTTATATGTCTGTCCATCCATATGTTTGTACATCTGTTCCACGTATAGGTTTCTGGATGTTTTTTATTTTTTCTTACACTGGTTACAGTGCCTGCAGATATTGATATGAAAGTTTGTATCTATCTTTATTCTGTACTGTTACAGATCAGGTTTTAACTTTCATGGCGATTTACACATTAATCACAGTTATGGCCCTTGAACTTTGTAGATATGAACATTTGTTTTCTAGACTTTGTTTTTGCAATGGCTGAAGATACTGTGATTTTGTATGTAGGCTTATCATGTACTGTAACAGATCAAGTTTTAACTTTCATGATGAGTTACCAATTGTTCACAGAGTTATCACCATTCAACTTGAAAGATTTATACCTTTCTTTTCAACTTCACCTGTCCTCAACAAATGCACATTCATGTAAGAATATTAAGCTGGTTAGAACATCCCAACAGCCAATGGGATGGTGTAAAATGTGTGACCCTACTGTGTCGCCTACAGCGAATCCATTGAACGGCACTGGCAGTAGATCCGGGTATTGGGCCTATGCTGACTGCCACTCAGCAATCAATTCACTTGTCTTGAGATAGAAGTCAACAGTTGTAAACTCATTATAGCTGAGAATGTGGCCAGTCCTCATGGTTATCAACGGGCCATTCTGACAGACAGCGTCGATTTTGGCCAACCAGATTTTATGGGTTCCGACGGGACTATCCGCGGTCTGGTTTGCAGTGGGTTGCTGCTCTCCACATTCTTCTGCGGGTCAGTCTTTCATAACGGCACAGATCTTAGAGTTTGAAAATTCAACCTTCATGCAGTTTGCTGTGTCACCCCGATCCATATCATCTCGACCCGTCTGCGCTAGATCACTAAGCCATCGTCAACATCTCAGAAGGGCCCAGTGACTATGATCGCCATGAACCTTTTGCCTGATAGCTGATTTTCTGTGCAGTGCAGATAATTCTTGAGATTGTCAACACAGCCAGTTTTCCCAGATCAACTATTGATCGTTAGTTCGCCGTTGTCACTGTTGAAGGAAGATACCTTTACTTCACAACTATGGTTCTGGTTGCTGATCCATCTACAGTTCCAGTTACAGCTTCTATCTCAGTTACCATAAAAAACCAACTTAACAGGTAGACCTCGCTACATGATCTTCAACTTCCAGCTGGTTGCGGGAAATCATCATGGGGTTTTTGCTTGTTGTTATCGGTTACAAATGTTATGGTTTGGGGCTGGAGACAGTACAGATGGGACAAGATTCAGTCTGCAGTCTCCACAGTCCTGGCAGAACCTATGGCAAAGTCTCTTGACATCAGTGCAAGATAAGACACTCCGCTCACAGACCATCTATAGTTATTCGCTTCTCGTTCCAGCCAGTGTGCCATGACTGGTATATCAAAGGCTGTGGTATGTGTTATCCTGTCTGTGGGATGGTGCATTTAAAGGATCCCTTGCTGCTAATCGAAAAGAGTAACCCATGAAGTGGTGATAGTGGGTTTCCTCTCAATATCTGTGTGGTCTTTAACCATATGTCTGACACCACATAACTGTAAATAAAATGTGTTGTGTACGTTGTTAAATAAAACATTTCCTTCCTTCTGTTCCAAGTAATTTGAATAACCTGGCAAATATGTTGTCCTGACAGTTTGCTCTGCAAGTAGATGCTCAATCTATAAGCCTTCAGTGGGTGTGCCAAAGGCTTTGGATACCAAAGTCGACCTTCGGTTGTCAGCTTCAGGTTCCACTGATTCTGGATTCAGAAGCTCCCAATCTCGATGCATCATTTGGGACAGTCTGGACACTTATGCATTCCCTCCACCAGTACAGATTCCCAGAGTGATCCAGTGGTTTCCTGAATTTTGCTGTTAACTATTCCTCATCACTTTGATGTGGCCAGGCAGAGTCTGGTGTCCTGACGACATGCAGATCCAGATCCAATACTACTACCTGATTGGGATTGCTTCCTGCTTCATCCAAGTCGAGACAGCACCATCCCATCTCATGCTTGTTCTAGCTACACACACGTGGACCTTATGAAGAAAAACTATTTCTCTTCCAAGACTATGGAGGCTATACTAAAGGCACATATAATATGTTAGACCATTTGTGTGGAGAAGTTAGCAGAGTTTTGCTGTATCTCCAGTCCACTTTAAAACTCTTCCATAGCCCGCTGCATCTGAGTCATCGGTACTGTCCGTGATTCAGCCACTGATAACATTAGTCATTGTGCACTGCACACTGGCGACATGTTTCTTCCAAATTGAACTAGCAGACCACTGTTTACTGGAAAGAAAAAATGGGGGCTGTTTTAGTTCAATGTTCTGATGGATGCACCCAACGGTTGTTGATTTTTTTAATAATACAATAATTGATTGGAAGGTTAACTAACACCTGCTTTCCCAGTGGCTTTGCTTACCCACCCTGTTAGAACCCTATTACTAATGGATGACTGGTTCACAGTTTTAAATTCAACTGAGGGCTCTGTCCTCCATTCCCCTGACGGATGCCGCTATCACTGCTGATGCTACTAACATCACTGTTATGGTCCGTTCCAGGCATCACACGGGAGATGGGTTTACTACAGTTGGCCTATTCTTCCACTGTGTCAGATTCCTACTGGTTCATAGGGAGAAGACGAATGCAGAAAAAATCTATGAAGTGTGGACCCCACTGCCTTCTGTTGAATGCTGCATTTGTTGAGGACAGATGAAGTTGAAAAGTCTTTTATAGATACTTCAGCTGCCCTCAAGGGTTTATACCCACCCAGGCCTCCTAGCTTCCAGTTCTCCGTGCGATTTGCTCGGAGGAAAGAAGGAAGTTACAGTCATGTCACCGGATCAGGAAGTGGTGCACAGTAGAAGAATTTGAGGCAATCCCATTGGCTGTTGGGATGTTTGAACCAGACTACTATCCTAATGGGAATATGCATTTCTTGAGGACAGGCGAAGTATTTATAAAAGAGAAAATGCCTCAAGTTTTCTCCAGTTTGTTGGGTCTGATAGAGGGCATGTATTGCTTTAGTAGTACCTTCAGAATGCTTAGAACTTTAATTATTACATTGAAGGCAAAGTTTGACATGCTATTTCATGGGTCGTAGATTTGGTATGCGGTCAAAACGGCCCTATGTTGAAACGGCCCTGAACATGTAAGTTAAAACGGCCAAAGAAAAATGTCAAAACGGCCAAAGAAAATGGTCAGAACGGCCAATAGGTACTAACACGTTAAATTAATTCCCATTAGTAATAATTAGTCATCAATATAGCCTATATCATACTGTCAGTTAAAAACAAAATGTATAAAAACAATCAAAACAACGGAATCATTGGTAACAATTTATTAGCCCACACAACACAATTTACATTTTATTTAACAACACTGATAGAGTTCCAAGTGGCGCTGCTCGCCGAGGGGGAGGGAGTGGGGGTCGTAGCGTCCCCAAGGATTCCATCGTTTCTATTTTTATCCCAATACCGTCTGCACTGGGACTGACAGTGACAATTCAGGCTTTAAACGACTCTAGTTTTGGTCTGAGATACAAAATGTATATGACAGGCCACAAAAAAAGCAAAAGAAAAAAAAAAGCTTCTATTACAAGTTATAGCAGAACATGCTCAACAAAGAGAGAGACATGAGTGCAGCTCTGTCACATTTGACAAAAACGAATGTAACTTTCTAAAGGAATTCCCTTATTTGTGTATTAATACAGTTATAAATCATTGTGGAATAGAGTTAGATTTTTTTTTAAATATAGTTTTTAATAAAGTTTTGTAGTGAAACCGTACTATAAAACTCTTTGCACAGTTATCTTTCTGGACACTTGTGTAGATGAAATACATTTTTGAAGTATTATATCTAAGGCCGTTTTTACTTTTTCACTTTGGCCGTTTTGACTTTTGTTAAGGGCCTTTTTGACTTTTTCACTTTGGCCATTTTGACTTTTTGGGTGCCGTTTTGACCAATTATTGTTAAGGCCGTTTAGTACTGGGGCCGTTATGACTACGATCGGTAGATTTGTGGAAATGAGTTACTACAAAACCTACAATATGGATGGTGGTTAAAACTGTTCTCCCCATATCAAACAGTCCCCATGAATTTGAAGAATATGATATATGTGAAGAGTACATACTGATATAATATGTTTTTAACAGTATTCCATTAATAGTGATTACAATTTAGTGTTTGTTGCAATTTATTGTAATATCTTTTTTTAGGTTCTTAGTTTTTTTTACCGAGAGATTTTGTCCGTTGGGCTGATATGTGTGGCTTTCTGGTCCTTTGTCTCCAAAGATTCCCAAAAATCAAAGGTTTGTTGTCATTCAAGCATTATTGTTAAATTAGTTTTACAAAGTAAAAAAAAAAAATTAAGGCATTTTTATTTAATGACTCCCCATGTTTAAAAGTGTGAATTACCCTACCATAGTTTTCAGTTTGCCGATGATGGTTTTACTATTGCAAATTTAGTTTTATTGGTTTTGTATTAGCAGAGCCAGTAACACAGGATATTTACTACAGTAAAACCATGTTTGTCGGTCAGAAAATAGGAAAACAGTTTTTTAAATCGGCTATTTTTAACAAATACTCTTCTTATTTTTCTAAATCTTACTGCACATGAGAGCCATCAGCTGAGTAAAAAGTTACTTGAGATTTTTTTTACTCGGCTGTCAACTCATATCAGTTTCACCGCATGCAATGAGCTAAGTGATGAGCTTTCATTTCAACATATTTCCATGCTTATATTCAATTAAGGTTCAAGCATGCTGTCCTGGGAACACACATCAGCCTACTGGGTTGTCTGTACAGGACAGTGGGTTAGTTGTTGGTTGGTGGTGGTTAGTGAGAGAGATGAGGGCATAGTGGTCTTACCCATTGAGCCTTTAAGAACTCGCTCTGGGTTGGAGCCTGTACCGGGCTGCGAACCCTGTACCTACCAGCCTGTAGTCTGATAGCTTAACCACTGTACCACTGAGGCCAGTTGTGCTGAGCTAATTTGCATATGACTGTCACAGTGACATCACTCGTACCACAATTTTCTTCTTTCCATAAGTCAGTTGGTGAATTTAACTCTGCTTATGGCTCATATAGCTTGCACTGTGTGAGATTTCTGCCATGTGTTGTTAAAAATATAAAACATGACAGATTTCTTTCCTATGGCCGAAAGCTCAACAACATTTCTCGCACACAAGGACTACGTGTTTGCTGAGCAAAAAGTCTGAAGTAACGATTTGCTTAGCTGATAGCTCTAATGTGCAATATGTTTAAGAATGAATGTTTAACGACACCCCAGCACAAAAGTGCATATTGTCTATTGGGTGTCTCTGTGTAAGAAGAACCGTTAGAAACTAATGTAAGTGGCAGGTAATGGTGTATGCACACATATATACATGTGTTAGTTTGAAATTTATTACGAGTCACATGAACAACTGACATACATCAGCAATGATACAGTGTGTACAGGTATAAAATATGTTTGAATATGTTTTACGTTTAAACATATAAGGGTTGGTTGTTCACTGTGATGTATATTGTTCAAGTTTTTGTGTTTCAGTTTATCTCGTTTGGCTGGTTGTTTAGCTGTCTGCTGCTGGCTGTTTTCCCTCTCCTTCCTGTTGTGGGTCGGAATGCTAACTACAATCTTGTGTAAGTCTGTTCGCAGTCTAGCAAACGAACACAGGATAGGAGGTACGCTGCATGTCTTTTTGACATATAGCAAGGCTATTTTTATGGAATGTAATTTTCTTTCTTTTCCCATTGCCAATCCTCAAACAAGTGCAATTTCCCCCCCCCTCCCCCGCAGTGGTCTGGTCGAACATCCCTAAAGCCAATGGGATGGCCCAATTCTTCTACTGTATGCTACTCTCTAGTTCCAGCAAGGCCATTTTTATGGAATGTAATTTTCTTTTTCTTTTTTCCTTCACTTTTTTGGAGTTCACATTTTGAAAAACCTCTATAATTTACTAAAACAGAGTTCTGCTGTTGAATTTGAATAAAAAATGACACCAGGGCGGGATGTAGACCACTGCTAAAGCTTTCGCCTGATGCGCAGTCAGTTTATGATCGATGCCCATTGGTGGGCCCTTTGGGCTATTTCTCCTTCCAGCCAGCATGATTGGTTTATCAAAGGTCATGGTATGTGCTATCCTGTCTGTGGGATTGTGCATAAAGAAGATCCCTTGCTACTAATGGGAAAATTTAATTGGGTTTCCTCTCTAAGAATATTTGTCAAAATTACCAAAGGTTTGACGTGTTCTAGTGTTGAACAAACATGAACTTTTAACTTTTAACAAACTTGCATCAGGAATCATTAAATCTTTTCCCACGCCGTCTACTGTACCCAGATCTGACTGATGGTGTTTGGGTTGGGTACCATTAAAAATATCATTTCTATTACAGTAAATGGGCTGCCATTTTTTATTAACTTGTATTCTTTTATTTTCAGACTGGTTTCGGGAATTGCAGCATTCTTCTTTGGGTGTGCTATAGCAACATGGTGAGTAAAACTGGCAGACCAAAATGATACTTTTTTACTGTTAAATGTCATTTAAAACTTGTTAATAAAATTATTAGAGAATCCTTTGACATACCAAAATTAGGATCTGTGTCGCTCAAAAGTGGGTCATGATGATTGCTAATCCCCCCCCCCCCCCATTCTCTAACCACCCACATTTAACTTTGTATCTGGGATATTCACTGGTTTTGGAGTTTGTCTACAACAATTTAGACGTCAACTTTGGCTTGATTAATTTTTTTCGCTATGCCTCCAGTTATTTTAGGTTAAGTATCACCTCCAGAAAGTAGTGTCCACAAATTATGCTGCAAACTAAATTTTGTTAAACTGTGATGGTTTAAACTTTAAAAAAACAAAGAAGCTTTCTCTAAAACCATCTGTTACTGTCGGTATTCTTTATGTTTTAGTATGTAGTCTATATATAGTACGACATATGATCAACATCATTAGTAAAATAATTTCTCATGTGGTGGTGGTAATGTTTTTAACATACTCATATACCACTAAGGTTTCGAGCATGTTCGGCCTGCGGGCAGCATAGCCCAGTGGTACAGTGCCCGCCTGATGCGCGGTCGGTCTAGGATCGATCCCCGTCAGCTAACCACTGGGGTTTTTTCTCAACATAATCATATGTCCGACGCCGATATAACCGTAGTTAAAATGTGTTGAGTGCGTCGTTAACCAAACACAAAACACAAAAAAATGTTCGGCCTGTGGAGGCCAATGGCCCAGTCCGGGACAGAAATTGCATGGGACAATTTTGAAATTAAGCCAATAGGTATAGGGACTTTATAATTTCACATTTATTCGCGCATTTTTCCAAAAAGAAATAGCATCCACTATTAAATATAATAAATTAAAATATAACTACATTTTGGGGCATTTTTTATTATGGCATGTCTAAATAAATGTTCATAATAACTCTAAAGTTAGCCCTAGGAGTTTAGGAGGAGGTTAGTTTATCAGGAGGATGGGCGTCAGCCACAGGAAGTTTATTTAGAGAGGAAAAACAAAGAATTATAAGGGAAACCCATCCTATTGGGAAAGTCAGTGTGGCCGGAACATCTGTCGGTCCTCCGGACAAACCTGTCTCCCCCTACGCCCTATGGCACCTAACCTATTTCCAGTGGCATACACCCACCCACCCCACCCCAGAGCCCCCCAGCCAATCCAACCATTGTGCCTTCCAGTGTCGGTGCCCCCTAAAGATTAAGTCCAACATTGAGGTCACTAGAAGAGTAATCTACATGTAACCACAGGATAGCTCGTCAAAAAGAACACACTCGGGTTTTAGTTCTTTATTATGACTGTCCGGGGTATAATCTAGACAAATTTTTAAGGGTCCCTTTTTGGTCAATTGGGAAAAAATAACGTTTCAAATACAAAAAAAGGGAATTTTCAAAAATAATCAATACTAATACCAGGCCACTCCGTAAGAGGCAAATAGCGACTCGCGTGCACCTCATATGCACCCTAAAACTTTCAACTGGCGAGTAGTTTATTGCTTGCCTCAATTTTGCTATAGCCTAGGCTGTTGTTGAAAAAAGTCATCACAACCCATTAAAGCAATATCATAATGTTTTTAAAAAGAGCCGTTTCCTTCTTTAACTTAGCAACTTTGGAAATCCTAATTGGGAAACTGTTGGGTTGTAATTGGGAAAAGTTTTGTATTGGATTGGGAATTTACATTAGGGGAATGGGGCCTTTCACAGGCCCCAAAATGTATGGTAGATTATACCCTGACTGTTGGAAGAACCAGACACCAACCATCTTCAATTTTCATTAAAGATACCATACAGAGTTACTGAATACGAATATTTATAAAAGACTACCGCCACAGTCAACGACTAAAGAAG
Source organism: Dracogyra subfuscus (assembly GCA_016106625.1). Taxonomy (NCBI): domain Eukaryota; kingdom Metazoa; phylum Mollusca; class Gastropoda; order Neomphalida; family Peltospiridae; genus Dracogyra; species Dracogyra subfuscus. Next base: position 3,659 of record JAECMU010025431.1, on the reverse strand, counting down.
AATGCAGTGGTTTAGTTATAGCTTAGAAAGGAAAGGTCAGATTTTCCCCAGCATGCAGTGCTACTGTTATAATACGTTAATGTGTCCAGTCAAGCGTGACCTATCACTAAATACACGTGCTACTGAATACAAGACTACAGCCAACGCCCAAACCAACCGATAAATATTAGTAAGCTCATTTATAAAGATAGTAAATAATAAATTAAAGTATTAACTAATCCCTAATTAAACTAGTACCGGTATTTATATTAAAATACCTCTGGTTACATAGAGACCTGTTGGTATATTGAAAGAGTCTGGTGAATCAGGCAGAGCGAAGATGCATCTTGGTGATCCCAAAGTCCAGAGGCACCTCTCCGTTAGCTCCGAGAAACAGAACGTTATGTCATTCATTTTAATTTAGAACACTAGAGTCTGAAAATGTGGTATAGTACCAGGTTCCACCAACTAGGATAGGAGCAGCGCACTGCCCTATTGGGTTCTGAAATTACCCAGGGTCCCATCCTTCACATTATTAAGGTGTCTGAGCCAATAATTAAAAAA